>JADDOH010013162.1:0-51707 GCA_016648135.1 Agrypnia vestita | reverse complement strand
CAGCACCCTGAATTGGTAGCACGCGCCGTCCGGGGTGGCGAACGCTGTCAGGTGCTTCGATTCAGGGGCCAAGGGTACCTGCCAGTATCCCTTCTTTAGGTCCAGAGTCGTGAATACCTTGGCCGTCCCGAGGTCCTTCAAGGTCTCGTGGATCACCGGCAGGGGCGATATCTCTCCAATCGTGACGTCGTTGAGGCGCCGGTAATCTACGCAGAACCTGTACTCGTCGTCCCCTTTCTTCGGGGCCATCACCACTGGGAAGCAGTATGGTGACCTGCTGGCCTCTATCACGCCATCCGCCAGCATGCCTTCCAGCTGTTCGTAGAGCTTCCGCTTCTTCACGTCGGACAGCCGGTGCGGCGCCAGACGGATAGGTCTCTCGTCGCTGAGCCGAATGACATGGGGCTGCAAGGGCGCCGGTCCAGCGTACGGGGTGAACAGTTCCCTGAACTCCTCCAGCAGCCCTGCCAGTTCTCGGCTCTCGCTCTCCGGCAGCGGCGGAAGTGTCGGCAGTTTCGCCCTTTTCGCTTCAGCCCGCCGTCCGGCTGTCAGCAGGTGGGCGGTCGCCCTCTCGTGTACCCCGAAGTGCAGGCACCCCCGGTAGAAGTCGACCACCGCCCGCTGCTCATTCAGCCACTCGCTCCCCAGGATGACGCTCTCGCGGAGTCCATCCGCTACCAGGAACCTGTCCTGGCCTTCGCTCCCAGCGATCGCCCAAGGCAGCCGGGTCTCCGCCAGAACCCTCATCGCCGCCCCGGATTCCGCCAGGTTTATCCGCTCTAGGGGACAATCCCGGAGCTGCTGGTGGGGCACCAGGCCCGCCCGCACCAGGTTGTGTGAGGCTGCAGAGTCCACCAGCGCCTCGTACTCCTGCCCCGAGATCGTCATCCTCACTCGCGGTAACGTGGAACACAGGCCGGGAGTCGCGTGACATTCCGCCCCCGGCCCGCACGCGGTGGTATTTCCCGCGAGCACACTCGGTTTGTAACCGTCCCTCTCGGAACACGGTTCGCTGTTCGCGATACATTGTGCCACACGAGAAAAAGTCTCTACCACTGTCTTACAAACGTCGTGCAGCACAAGTACCAGCAGTACGACGCAGGCGAACACCACTCGCGTCGTTGTCCCGGCGATGGGCAGCAGTGACCGCTTTGCGTAGTCCGCCCACTCTGCCGCCCGCTCGTTGTGATGGTCGCCGCGCTCCGCGCATGCGACCGTCCCCTGCGTGGTCGCCGTAGCGGCGGGCACCGAAACCCGCATGGTCTCGGTGGCTCGTTCCACCTCCCGGTCGACCAGCTTGCTCCCGCCCTCGTCGGTTATTGGCGGCGGCCCTGGGCGGGCCCGCGTCCGGTCGGGTCCCCGCCCGGGCGATTCCCGTTTCCCATCGTCTGCGCGAGGTACGCGTTCCTCTCCGTGCAGTCCCGGTTGAAGTGCCTCCCAGGGCAGTAATAGCATTTCGGGAGCCCCCCTCGCGGTTGGAGTTCCCTAGGCGGGGGCGCCACCACCTGGGGCTGGCGCCAGTTGCTCCTGCCTGGTGGCTCCGGTGCTTGCAGCTTCCGTGGCTGCTGGTAGCGGACCGCTGCTGGTGGCGCTTGGTGCCCCGGCTGCTCGTGCTGTTCCCGCCCTTGGCGGCCTTCCGGGAGCTCCTGGCGCTCCCGCCGGTCCTGGCGCTCCTGGCGCTCCAGAGGCCTCCCGAACAGCGGCTCCCGCGGGAAGTCCATAGACGAGACCCGCGCCTTCAGGGTCTCGAAGGTGTAGGTACCGAAGACTAGACCCGCCTCGAGGACGTCTCGGTACCTTGGCCTCATCAGGGCGATGATGTCGGGGCACGCCCCGTCCATTGGTTCGGCTCCGTGCAGCCTCTCGTACACCAGCTGCTTCCGCTGGAGGAAGCTGACGCCGCTCTCGTCTCCGCGTTGCGGGTCTCCGTACAGGCTGACCAGCAGCGAGGACCTGGCCGCCTTTACGCCGTAGCGCTGGCGTAGTTGGGCGCTGAACTCCGCCCACGTCCAGCGTCCGCCCGAGTGTGGTCGCCACCACTGGCGAGCCTCGCCCCTCAGGCGTTGGGCGGCCTTCTCCACTTGGGTGACTGCCGCGCAGCCCACCGCCTGGAAGAATGCCTCGCACGCTCCTATAAACGGCTCTGGGTCCTCCTCGGCCAGCCCACTGAAGTGGTCCTCCAGGACCCTCGGCACGCATGTTTGCCGCTGCATGGTGCCGGCGTCTGCAAAGCGCTCGGGCCGTTCGTCTGTTTGCAGACCTGCGTCGACGCCCTCGGCGTTCGCTCCGTTCATGTTGCCACGGGTTGTGGCCCTCTTGCTCATCTCGTGTGTATGGGACCCTTTACACGTCCCTTCGGTATCCGCGAAATTGTACAACTAACCCCGCAAAGCCAGAACGCGACGAAGTCTCGGCAGCCTTATATCCCGTCTTAGTTTCTCTATGCTCTATGCAGTGTATGTGTCGCGATCTGTCAAAGTCGGAGTCGGCTCGGGGCGAGCAAGGTGTCGGCTTTTTCCCTTTCTTTATTATTAAACCAAGCTCAACCGCTGGATAAAGACAACGCCAACATTCTTACAATTTGTTTCCGCCGGCGCCGAAACGGTGTCTGTCACAACTCCAAAGATGCGTGGCAGAAATCTGATGTTATTCTGTCTATGTATTTTTCTTGTCGCTATATCTTATTTTTAATTAATAGCCTAGGCCGAGCGTGTACAGCCGTAGTTAAATATAATAAAATAAACTGAAGCGTTCATTACTTGGACGCGATTAGGTCTGCGGCATCCTAATAATTATTAATATTTCTATTCTACTGCCTACTGATGGAAGAGAAAAGAAAATACACAATTTATCATTCTATGAACTAAATATGACGATTTACTAATCCAAAAAAAAACATAACCCTCTTGTTCGCGAAAAAAAAAATCTGTCAATTACTAGGCACTAGGCGTTAAGGACAAAAACATTTTATTTAGTACTTTAATCGACACTGGGTTGGTATCTTTCCTTATATGCGGAGACCTCTGTGTTCGGCTGGCCGCACTACCTTTCGGCCTAGTCGGGCTTTCTGGAAGCTATGATTTAGCGGGCCTTCGAACCAAACCGCCCGGTTCCGTCCGCCGCGCTTCCCTTCCCTCGCCGCTAGGTGTCGCTCCCTCGATAAAGTTTGCTCCCTGTTCTTGTTATCTTACTAGCTTACAATAAGAAACTTATCGGGGAAAAGCTATTATGATCTGACCTTAATTAATACTAAAACCCGGGGCGCCAGGTACTTTAAGGTATAAGTACCAACCGATCGGCTTGATTCTATTATCCCTCGTTTCACTCGCTTGATATCAGTGTCTTTAATCTAAATCTCAGGGTGGGATCCGCCAGAAAACCCTTTCCCGGCGTGCGTTATACGCACGAGCCCCGCGTTGGAAGCGCCACTTGATATACCGGAGTAGGGGGGGTAAGGTCTGAGGGGTCAGAGGGGATATTAAATCACGGTGTAGTAAACCGGCCGGGAGATCTCAGATCTACGTTAGCCGGCGGTTACGCCCTCCCCTAGGTACAATCAAAACGTCAGGTGACTGACTAGGACACTGATATCTCGAGGCGGGTGAAGGGATAGAAAAATAATGAAATCGAAACAATTTTACAAGTCTCTATATTGGGCACTGTAGCAAATTAATTTACATGAAACATTAATCTTAACTTACATACGACGCAGCAAAGTGGTTACTAATTTAAAAATTACATGAACCCTAATTTAGAGGGAGAGGACAAAATTATAAACAAAGAAAGAAAAAAAGACAAAACACATAAAAAATCTGATCTTACTGCTAAAATGTATGGTGACGAGATTAAATTAACACTTCGGTAGAAACAGGTGGGCGGAGAAAAAGTCTTTAGATCGGGGTAACCTGTTTCGGAGAGTTCGGCAAGTGTCTTCTTCGTGCTGCTTCGTGGTGGGCGGCGGCTTCTGGCGTCGGCGTCGTCCTCTGACTGTGTAGGCTACGTCGGCGGCTTCTGACGTCGGCGTCGTGGCGGTCGGTAGCGAGACGTCGCTTCTTTTGTCACTGGGCGTCGCGGCGGTACACTGTGCGTCGCGGTTTCTGATACGTCGTTTCTGGCGTCGCGATGCCGATTCGGTGGTCGCTACCGTTCGGACTTACTTTCTTCGAGAGTTACCAGGGTATTCGGCCGGACCGATTTTACGGGTCAGGCTAGAGTTCCTGGTCTCTCCACCTTCAGCTTCTAACTTCAACTCCTAACTCCAACTTCAACTGGTTTCTCGGCGGCTGGCTTCGCCTTATATTCTCTTCTCGCCGGCCTGAGGCGTGACCGACGGTGGAAAGGGGGCATCCCTTAGCTCCCTATTGGTCCGGATGATGTAGACCGTCTCCCGGTCGGGCCGCTCTTGATCCACCCTCGTCGTCCATTGGCTTCCTCTGGGTCCATCCCAGGCCCCGATGGACGTTACTGGTTACGGGACCCGGCGTCGCATATGTTACGCCCCCTATTGTTCTCCCAGTTTGCGGCTAATCTCGATGCTTTTCTGGTATGTAGGCCTAAACACTTTGTTATTTCACGAACGCTTTGTTCACTGTTCATATCCCTATCCCGTCACCAAAACACATTGCAAAATGAATTAAACTTAAGGAAAATATTACAGTACAAATTGGCAAAGGCGGAAAATTGAAAACACAAGTTCGCATCAACACTTATTCCCCAAAATTAAAACTGCTTACATATACATACTTAATTAAATCGACACGTCAGACATATTTTTATCGACCAGTTATTTCTACCATTATTGACTAATTACATGGGATTGAACGTAGGGTTTCATTAGATCACAGTAAAATTCCTTGAGTATGCATTACAATATTAATCTTATTATTAAGTCGTCGGTTTGATTCTTACAGTAGGCCTCTCAATATTTAACGTTATTTATACATTAGTAGGTCAATCCTTATCTCACATTGATTTAACGTTATTTATACATTACATCATTACAGGGTCAATCCTTATCATTTACATTTAAAATTTACCACTCCGCATATTCTCTTCCTTTCTTTTTCTTTTTAATTTTTTTTCTTTAACAATGACAACATGTACTTGATACTTAGTTTTATTTTTAATTTTAGCTTAAATAAAACAAGCTATCGTACTTCTTAGTTGGACCAAACATAATTGTCAATATGTGACATAGAGATACAAAACAAAGGGCTAAAATTATACAGACATCGTGGCATTTCTTAGTGAATCAATTAACATAAAAACTTATTTACATGGGATACATGCTTCAAGCGGGTCCCCTAATGTTAATGTTCTGTATACATCTTTGTAATTTCTTTTGGGGATTACAAAGTACATGAATTTGCATTTACGCCACTTTCCCGAAAGGAATGCTTACATATACTAACATAATCAAATTCGATAAACACTTTTTTTTTTCAAGAAATTATGTTAAACCTTATTACTAGAAGAAAAATTAAGAAAACTTGGCGTAAATTAATTAATGTAACATTATTTACACCTAAATAATGAAAATTCTTACTTCAATATGTAAGCTGGATTGAATGCAAAACATTTTTTTAGGACTTTCATTATACTAATCATTATCTTATCAAATCAGCTTTCTTCCACCCCTGGTATAAGAATATAAGAAAAGAATAAAAATAGAGAACACTAAAAAAAATATATAAGCCACATTCCACCAGGCAGACAATTGAAAATTTTCCAAACAAGAATTATTTTGAGCTTTATTATTACTAGATTAAAACAACTATTTTAAAATAGACCGACAAATTATATTGCTTAAACGAGTAATCAAAACAATAATTGCATGTTTACAGATAGGTTATATACCTACAACCTACAAATTTGTATAAAAAAACACAATATTGGGAGCTTAAATAACTAATGACAAATTAACATTATTCTTAAAAATAATTAAAACTCACAAATTAACATTATTCAACTAGGTGTAATACATGAAAACATAAGACATGAAAGCCTCGATCTAAAGTAATATTAATGTTTATTCCAACACGGCATTTACTTATTTGCAATTAATTAAACTATTTTGTTTCAACCCCGTGTGCTAAAATTCATTCTGCAGACAGATTTCAAAAACTAAAAAGTCGGAATCTTATATCTCTTCAACCGTGTTACATCTTTTCACGAGATAATATTCTATTACGTTATATATTATATATTACATCAATATCAAACATCGTCGGCAATAATACAATCAAATTTTTTCCTTTTGTTACGATCAATACATTTTCTATTATTTGCTACAAGTTAGATTAATTCGGGATGATCTCGTTATTATTTCAAATTGCAATGTCCCGTTCATTTCGATACTTAACAATAGAATACAGAATAAATGAGGAAACTACATATAAAACGAGTAACATCCACCTGCAGAGGTGGCCTGGGTTATCTAAACAATCATTACCTTACTTAAATTAAACATATCAGTTGCTCATTAATTAGGTACATATTACATTGATATTATGATTCACCACTTTGCCTCAATTTCTAATTCGGCCTCTACCTTCTTAATTGATTGACCCCTGTTATCTTTATTGATAATGACCGCCTGGTCGTGCGTTGTGGGATCTTCGCGCCCTTATATTAATAATATGATTTATACGATCCTACATCTCGCGGATAGCGTCGCCATGTGGGAGATCGGTATGTCAGCGCTTTCTAAAACATCTCTATTGTCTGTCGAGGACAATAGTAAGTTTACTGCGACGACTTTCGGAATTATTATCTTGTTTTTCTAAAAAATGTCTTTCCCAAAACAATGGCGACTTCTCTAACAAACGCAGCTTTCTAAACCGTTGTCCCATGTGTTCGCATTTGGCCAAGATGTTCTTTCTATTGTTTAATCGGGGTTAGAGATATACGTCCCGCTGCAAGAAAAGGTTTACCGTTTTTACCCTTCCAAGATGTTACTTAAGAACAAAAGGTTGCGAACGTGTTGTCCATCCTAACAAAAGGCCGTGCGCTCTTAATGTCTTCGGCAACCCTAACTTTCTAATTCATTGTTTCATATGTTTTATGGCGGGCTATCCTAAGAGCGATCGTCCGTCGCAATGTTATTTTTTTGAACAATAGGTCACATATTTCGTCCTCGAACAAAAGATCGAACATGACCGGCTGTGACCACATGGCGCGTGATCTTCGAAACATGGGCGCTTTGATTTCGGTATTGCCCTAGGACAAAATTAATAACCTGGTTCGCGTCATATTCCGGTACATCACTGGATATCTTCTCAGATGGCTTAGTTCTTACGTAGATAAAAAATTACAATCTGTCTGCATGGAGGGTTTTAAATCAGAATACAAGATTGTCCCCTCGGGTGTTCCACAAGGCTCACATCTCGGACCCTTGCTGTTTAATATTTATATTTTTGATATTCATAAATGTTTTATAAATTGTAATTTTTTACCATACGCTGATGATATGAAAATTTTTATGTCAGTAAAATCCGAAACCGACTGCCAAAAAATGCAAGAGGATCTCGAGAGACTGTCAGGTGACTGTGAAACGAATAGGCTGATACTAAATGTCACTAAATGTTATAAAATTTCCTTCACCCGCAAAATAAATCGTGTTGTATATGAATATACTATTGGTAATGATATGGTCAGGGATGTGGACGTGATACGGGACTTAGGATTGTTGCTAGATTCCAAAATGAATTTCAACCGGCACATTGATACGATTGTCGGTAAAGCATTCAAAATGTCTAGCTTCATAATGCATCTTGGCAAACCTTTCAGGCAAATTAGTATATTTAGGATACTATACATAACCTGTATTCGACCGAATTTTGCTCAACTATATGGTCACCTACATATAAATTTAATATTAACAGAATCGAAAACGTTCAAAAAACATTCCTTAAGTGTATTAACTACAAATTTAATTTGAATTTTAACTATTTGGACTCAATAAAATTTCATAAATTGGAAACTCTAGAAAAGAGGCGAATATTGTCAGATCAATCCTTTATTTTCCAAATAATTCATATCCTTATTGATTCTCCTGAAATCACCAGCTTGCTAGCTTTCCACGTCCCATTCTGACCTACCAGACAGAAGTACCTCTTTTCCCTTCCAATTTATCAAACTAACAATAGGAAATCCTCTCCCATTCCACGCATATGCTCTGATTATAATTACCTCTTAAATTCAATAGATATTTTTAACACTAAATATGAAGAATATCGTCATATGGTGAAGCAGATACTAGAAACTCGTCCCCCTCCCTGATCATGTATATTATATATGTTACAGCGAATCTGTATTTTTAGTGAGACTATACTTTCACTAGTAGAAATGTACTTTTCCCGGTCGGGCAGAGTTTGGGCAGTGAAAACATCTTAATCAACGAATTCTCAGATTCACTACACATTATCCGTGAAAATATATTTTGTTCACGAATGCGCGCATTACTCAAAGCATAGACAATATATCGGTGAAACTATCAATTTGTACACGTAATTCTTAAAGCGTAGAAAGTATAAAGGCGGTACTTCACTAGGCGATTTTTATTCATTTTGCGGTCCTATTTTAACTCCTAAATTAAAATAGGACAGCGGCACCGCAAAACGAATACGAATCGCGAAGTAAGGTGTTGGCTGAGAGATCGCGCACTCGGGTTTTTTATAATATCTGACGACTGCCGGAACAAAACGAGGTTATGTCACCATGTAAATATTGGGGGGTTAAGGAAAATTTTTATTAATGAATATGTATTTTGTCAATTAAGTTTATTAAATATGTTTTTTTTATAACAATACAACAAAAGTTTATTTCTTACAAATATAGAAACATAATTAAACATACACCTGGTATTATTAATTTTAAACGAACCTTTAAAAGTGCGTCAAGTAACAAACACTCGATGCGAAAAATACAAAAAATCAAAGAGATTCTAAGTCATCATTTACGTTCGAATTCATTCAGATTCTTCCGCATTTCCAATTTTCTATCTTTTTATCAAAAATGTGTCTAATGTCATTTGCGTTTCTTGTTTGCGTGTAAAGCACCTGTAAAGTGGGTGGTAGACGTACATCATAAAGTGCGCGGTTTTTAAGTTCGCAAACTTACTCGGCTCGACGTCGGTGACAGACGTGAAGCTTGCTCACACCGTATCATTTTTATGAGTTTAATCGACGGTCTTTTGAATTATAAGATGATCAGAATTTCGTAAGTGTTCGCAATTAAAATTTTAAAAATATATTACGTTTGAGTTACCTACCTAAACTAATCATTGAATATCAAAGACCAGTCCAGAAGTGTGACAGTTCGAGAAACAGAACTATCGCCACAGAATAGAGAATATGCTATCGCTCAAAGGATAAAAATTAGAAATACTGTCGCTTTGTGGTGACTTTTGACTAGACTAGTGTAGAATGAGACACAAAACGCAAAATAAATTTTGAAAAACAAGGTCCATGTGCCATTAGAATCTTGTTATAAAATCATATAATGAAAAATTGGAGCAGCCGAAACTTTCAACTTTCAACACTTCAAAATGACTATTTTAATAATATCCGTTACCTACATAATGTTGATATGCACAGAAGAAATTAATAATGCAGTAAGAACCTTGTTCACGCAATGACTTATTAAATTGTTATTTTTGCAATTTGGATAAATAAAAGTTCGTTTAAAAGCATAGATTTTTACGGAAACGGATTTCAGACTTGTCAAATTTAATTTTTGACAGTTCGGAAACCAATAAATTCACTAGTAAGTAGAAGTTAAAATATTGTATTCATTTCTATTGATGAAAAACTCTTTGAATATGATAAGAATGGCCTTGAATATAATTTCTCTAAAATGCCAGTGAATGATGGACTCACTAGAAAAACAGATTCACTGTAACATATACATCACGAGCCCCTTTATGTCTATGGAGCGGGAACCGTTCAGTTTCAGAATCGCGTTTCAAAACACTCGATTTGTGTCATCTGTTCACACAGCCGCGGTTAATAAGCGATTTGTGCGCGCGAAAATGAACGTCAGTTTGACAGTTCTGGTGCCGTTCTCCATCTTTGAATATCAGAGATATATTCGCTCATTACTTTGTTAACGACGGCCGTGTTCCATGGCAAGACACATGAATATCATTCTGTCAGTTCATTTTAGGTGAATAAATACCTACTTCTCTAAAATACTTTTTTTTTTCTACCATTTCCAAATATCTCCACCAACTCCTGCCAAGCTTGGTTCTTGGCATATTTGAGTAATCCACACACTATTACAGGTCTTTTCTCCACTTCATCAATAAAAAATTCAGTGTCAAAGCGATCCATAACCATAGAAAAGAGAATATAATCCACGCGTGCTCCTGTTGTGACATGGAACCGTGCGGTGCCCGCAACGCGACTGAACGCTCTCGTAAGGCCCCATAGTAATAGGATCGTGCGGGCGCCGTGCGGATCTATTTTCTAGCGGTTGGGTTGCGGGCACCGCAGCGGTTGACTAACCGCACGGTTGTGTCTGAACGATCACATACAAACCTAGGTAAATGAGACCCGCACGGATCTCATGCGATTCTGAAACGGCACGGTTCCCGCTGTGTCTGAACAAGCGCTAAATGATGTTTTATCTGTCATTGTCAAATTGACTTATCTACGATTATGTCCTATTTGTGTTAAGCCATGTATTCACTAGGGGACAAATTATCTCTCAACATCACGCGCGGCGTAGAGTCTACGTGACGTTGCAACGTCGCGCATCGTTCCGCGACGTCGCGCACAACATAGCGGGGCATTTCTACGTGCCGCGGAAACGTTGCCATGCGCACGGTACTCGAGTGAGCTCACGGGGACATCGGTCTGCGCGTCAGTATCACGTGGTATGTTTACAAGTGAATGGGCATGCGCTGAATCTGTCAACTGACAACTCATCGCCGTACAATTTTATGGGACACTTCAAACCGTGAATATAAAAATAAAATGATGTGAGGGCCGACAGCGTTCCTGGCTAAATTCAAGTTAATGGTCCCATTGCATATGCAACGAAAATGATTATTTCACTATATTATTGAATGTGCTAATAACAAAATGAAAGGTAATTTACGTTTAAAAAGTAAGTATTAAATAAGATATTACACTTTTAAGTTTCGAAAAATGCACTGCATATTTTGACATTTCATAGGCAATGTATGAGGTTAGGTTATTAGGTTTGGTTTGTTTAATTTAGATTACGATTATTTTAGTTAGATTAAATTAACAGGACATTAAATTATATAGTGAAATACTTATTTTCATTGTATGAGCAACGGGACCATATTCTTGGATTATTCCCTTACGTTTCGATAAACTCGTTAAAATAAATAAATACGCAGCTGTCATCCTAACCTCATCGGGCGGCTAGTGTAAACTGATACGCAGCTGTCAACATAACCTCATCGGGCGACATTTCCGCCGTTTCCACGACAAGTGATATGCGAGTCCCGGTGTGTACACGTCAAATGTCCGCGTCATTGTCCTCGAAACATGAGCGTAGATGTTGATGCGACATGCCGCACGGAATGTTTAGCGATTTGTCCCCTAGTGAATACATGGCTTGATCCTTTAATTGTGGGAGACATTTAACTATTTTGTATTTCATCTTATCAAGCAATTGTGTCTCCCTGTTGGATGTCCGAATTAAATAAAAAAAAATTAAAAAAAACAATTATTCGCATATATTCGCAATAAAACAATACCACACTTTTGTAAAAATCAAGTTTTTTGCGTATTTGTCTTTAAAATGTGTGGATATGTAATTGGGCTAAAGATTGTATCTTAAAAATAATTATTGTGCCTCTTATTCTATTAAAGCAAATCATCGTATTCTATTTATTGTAAAGAATCTGGATAGTATGCAATTTATTGCCTCCTCTGTAAAATCTGTATTAAGTGGCTTACGAAATATTGTTTTATCATGAACGATATGTAATAAATAAAATTTAGCTATTATTATTAGTGCATAACGTAGTCAATGATCTTTACTAGACTAATTTAATAAATGTCAATTGTTATCAGGTTTTTATGGACTTCTTGTATCGATTATAAGGTTTAATGGGCTATTCTGCTGTCTCTCCGAGATTCAGGATAAATTTAACCAAACAATTTTGAGAGACACAACAAAATAGCCGAGAAAACTCTGAATGGATGATTTGAAATAAAGAATTTTAAGTCATTTAAATTAATGTTTCCTTTAAATTATTTCTTATTATTGACAGAAAAAATTAATTCTGAAATAATCTGCTTCAGAAAGTGCCCGTTTTTGAACTTGGTCTTCTGGCATGGCTGCTCGGTTTTCAATTCTTCTTACAAGTGACTAGAAAGTTTTACGCTCACTATTCGAATAGTTTTAAATATAGAGCACAGAGGTACGAAGACATCGTACATAAATTCTACTGTTTTAGGGAAAAGTAACCGATGTATTACACACAGAAAGAATTCTGAAGTCTCGTATATTCTCCGTGCTGCTGCATTCAGAATAGATTATAATATTGGTTTGCTAATAAAATATACATATTCAGCCGTATTCTGAAAATAATAATATTGGTATTTTTGTATCATGATAGCTATTGTATAACATTGTAATGTTTTAAGTTTGACATTATTATCAATTCAGAGGGTACCTACTTAAGAAGCGAATAGTATTAAAATATTTCTTATGCCTACAGTAGCCGGCAAACATCTTGAAATTCTACGGCGTAGTGGGGGTAAGTTTGCGCATCTACTTTTCCACCAACGAGACCCAAATTTCGTCTTCTGCGCATTCCCGCACTACGCCAAAGAATTTCAAGAAGTTTACCGGCAACTGTACCAGGGTTTATTAAGGAGCTCATTCATTTCCTGCATGGCAGTCCGCCTCACCGTCCGCCGGGTAATGCAGGATCGTGAATGTAATTGCAGTCTGCAAGGCGACCTGCAACCCTAGGCAAGATGCCCACTCCATCCTACAAGAGCCCAGCAAGCTCCGTCCACCTCATGCAGTTCGTCGCGCAGGAGTGGGGCGGACTGCCGTTTTGTATGCTGGGGAGTGAATTTTATTTGCCGGACGCAATCGATGCTTAGTTTACAATTGATAACTCTTCTCTACATTCATCAAACAAAATAATTTTGTCGTCTGTAATTTCGTTCGAATTCACGGCCAAAAAAAAAATTAAATGGCCGGAGATGGGGCTTGAACCCTTAGCCAGCAAACCCGAACCAGCCGCTTAACACATATTTCTACCGCCGCCTCTCCGTGGATCGCCAAAAAGATACTATAAATATATACTAGGGCTTAGCAAAGATGGGAACCATTTCATCTTCCACCCAGCAGAATCGCCAGGGTTTAAAATAGTACTTTTATTAATTGCCGGCAGGGGAAATATAAAAAAAATGTTCAAATATTGCGATAAAAGTCGTTATTACATTACTATTTCATGGGTGTCGGCTTTAAAGTAAATATTTATGAACCGGCATTGAAAAGTTCTTAAATAATTTTGGTGATCGTCAGGATCAATTTCTTTCAATAACGAGGTATTATAGGCACAACAATAATTTCTCTAGAATAGAAATTTTCTTTTTTTACATATATAGAGCGTAAATTAGGCATATTTGCAAGGGAACCGATAGACGTGCGTGAGCTATCTCCTGGCTGCGAGGCAGACTGCCATGCAGGATAGTGAATGGGCCCCTTTAGGAATCAACGTTATAATTTAAAAAAAAACTACTTATAGTCCGTCCAACTTATCTGGAGAATAAAGGACGGCGTCCCAATCGTTGTGGTACTGCCCATAGTCTAAAAATTATCTCATTTGTAGGGAATTTTTTGCAAATTCGCTTTTTCTTAAACAAGTTATTAAGCAGTATACGACACGATAAAAAACAAAAAATGTAAACTAACGTACAAATAAATTTATCAAAATATACATTCGTAAAATACACAACGTCACAAAATGTCGTTGTTTCAAAATCAAAGAAAAATACAATTTTCAGGAAAAAAACCAAACAATAATAATTCTTTAAGGCCGGCGCCACATTACGCAGATCTTCCGCCGCGTTTTTTCCGTTGTTCCGCCAAATCGGCAAAGCAAATAGATCGACCGATCATCCGCGTAATGTGTTTAATAAGCGCATATTGTATGGAAAGAAATGTAGCGATGTTCCACGACAGAAGAGACGCGGCGGAAGATTCACGCAGTGTGGCGCCGGTTTTATTCGGTGTCTCATACCTAATGATCATGACCACCATGTTTAACTCAGTAACACCTAAGGATATCAATTGGTTTAGGGCCGTTGTATCAACTTGGTTTATAGTAATCTTTCGTTCAAAGCATAGATATTTTGCATTTTCCACCGATCAAACAACTCGCTCTCGTAAAAATCTATGCTTTAAATGAACTATTGCTATAAAGTAAGTTGAACCAGTCTTTAATGTGCATAAATAAAAAAGTTTATTTTTGAAAAAAGATGTTTATACAAATGAACTCGTTAATGAATTATGTAATAAAAAGTATAAATAATAAAAATTCTATGTAAAAAATTATCGAATAAAATATGTTCTAAAACTTTTCTCATCTTACGGCTTCTAAATCAATTTTTCCACTTATCCTTGTTCTTTTTTTTCCGGGTGTAGATATTTTAATGCCCATTTCCACGGCCACTTTACCTTCTTTAACTATTTTGTAAATTGCCGATTCAGAAATACCTGAATAAATTGTATAATAGTAAAATAAAAAACTAAGTATGGGAAAATCATTATAACTGCATGGCAGCACTAACCTGAAGTGGCGGCAATAAGTCTATGAACAAAATCAAACGGTATAATTGGGGCTTTTAGACGTTGTTCCTCTTCAAAAAACGTGTGCATTTTCAAGATTATTTCCCGAACACCGCTTTTAATGGTTTTTGGCATGGTGACAATCTAAAATTTTCTTAAAAAACTATCGAAACAGTCATGAACCTTTCTGTAAACAAAGTCTGTCAAAGGTCTGTCAGCTGTAGATAATCCAATATGGCGTCGTTAGTTCCAAATTTGGCCATTCTTCAGATAAGTTAGACGGACTATAAAATAAATTATCTTTGTACAGATACGTCACAATACGTCATTCGAAACGTCACTCAATTATCAGTTATATTCTCTTTTCTATGATTATCAGTTATCAATTTTACCTTGTCGATTGAATGTTAACTTGGTCGGCAGTCGGGTTTCAATATCATTATATCTTGAATTTCTCTCGATAATAAATACATTTAAAATCTACCATAAAAATGCAAAACGTCAAAGATGTTTTTGTTTCTCCGCTGCCTGACTCGCCCTATGTTAAACCTTTTAGATTAAATTACACCCAGAATGGTGTGGTCAAATCCTGGGACCTCCTCGAGGTGCATGACAGCGTAGCTATTGTAATTTACAATGTCACTCGAAAAGCCCTCATTATGGTAAAACAATTTCGACCAGGTAAGGATATTTTATTGTTATCCTCAAGCAGAATCTAACCTGTAAATATAAATATTAGGTGTACTTGAAAAATTACTTTAAATTTACCAAGTGAATTTCATTAAGCTCTTTATTTGTTAAATTTGAACCTAAAATAAAATTTCCATTCACATAAATTATGAGACTCCGAATTAAGGTCAGGAAGTCCCATTTTAACCTTTTTTATTAAAGAGTTAAGGTTATTATTACAGTTGTCGGACATAAGCAGAACCTCTTATGCACAGAACTCATTCATCCAGCGAACATGCAAAGCATACAATGACCACTTCAATGACATTGATATATTTAATACCAACATCTCAGCTCTTAAAAATCGTATTTAAACCACTTATATTATATTACTATATCTTCACCGGATTAACTGAGACCGACCATCATCATACACACACCACAGCCAAACTCTCATCACTCTTTACACATACCCCCATATCTGTATACAACGTCACGCACTCCACTCAGCCACAATCCCATACACCTCACTCCACTTCCCCATCTAACTCCCACTCCTATCCCTCTATTTAATATATGTTCTCTTTATTGCTTGATTTAACATTTTATGCCGTGGATCTCTATAATTGGTCTACGAATTACCCAGTACGTTATGTATTATTATAATAAATTTTATACTGTTGAGATTCCCAAAATAAAATAAAAAAAAATAAAAATAAAAATATTTATGTGTTAAATAAAACCGATATTTTATACGAATCGTATATTTCACCGAAAAGCACATCTCCACGTTTCGCTGAAGTCTTATCCAGCGTCATCAGGAGGGCATCCTATCACCGCGGCCAGTTCGGCCTGCACCTCCGCGGTGATCAGACGCTCTCCTGAAGACTTTAGCGAAACATCGAGATCTGCTTCTCAGTGAAATGTACAGTTCGTATAAAATACCTGTTTTATTTAACACATAGATAGATACCATTCATATTTAAAAAAAAATTTGACTAAAAATATTGTATCAACCAAAAATGACAAATGTTCATTTTGTTCTCTGCGATGTAAAAAATTATATGTAGATGTGCATTATCATACTGCATACTACTAAATCTAGTACAATCGTACAAGGTCATTTTTCCTAGCCCAGATTTAAGTGTTTCAAAATTAATTATATTCTTTCAAAACTGTCGTATGGACCAGTGACGGTAAACCTAGGGCATACGTGCCAGAGATGGCATATACAATTTTGCTAGAACGTGAACGATTTACAGATTGGATTTTTTTCTAATAGATAACTCATTGATGACTCTTCACATTATATTTAATTTTTTCATACATAAATATATTATTATGCTGATAACTATTATCAACATTTGATGTCATTGGAGGTTATGATTGTTTTTGCTATTAGACTTACCTGAAATTCGTCTCGAAAAGTTAAGACAACTTTTTTTTTGCGATTGTGCATCTCTAACATCTTACTGATAGTGGATTCCACTTCTACAATTATATATACATAATTATGTACATGTAAGACAATACACTGTTTTTCTCGTACGTGAAAAACAAGTTTACCTGTGAATAAAGATACTAAAATTTTGACTAACAAAATTTTGTGAAAAGTTAAGCTATGTGTGTAAAATGTGAAAGTAATTTAAATTAAGAATAAAGTGTTTTTTGACTTACTGGAAATTATTAATAAATTATTAAATAATTTAGTTTTTTTTTTTTTTTTACAAAACATTTATTCATTATTTATTAACGACAATAAAATCATTTATTCACAAGACATCAGGGGAATGCAGTGAGAACAAGAAGCATGACTTTTTTTTAGCATATATTTTGAAAAGAAATCCAAATAAGAAATATATCTCGTAATATTCCTATTACAATATTAATATATTATTCAGATTTTAATATTTCATAATATTCTGCCAGATAAATATTTAATTTCAATTTTTTTCCAAATTTATGTTTAAATAAAAGTCATGCTTCTTGTTCTCACTGCACGTCCCTGCAAGACATGTACATGTTTATAAAGTTTATTTCGAAACGTGTTTGTGGACTGATTGTCTACAAACGTGTTTACAAAATGACTAAGTTTTTCAATTCCTTAAATAAAGTTCATATGTACCATGTACCTATATGGTTTTTATAATTTCAGTTCAGTAAGGTGTCATATTAGTTTTCAACCGAACTTCCTTTTTATTGTATTGTTATATTATACATAAAACATTGAATTTAGATAATAATGTGGATTAGAGTGCCACCACGATAACTTGGCGTGCGAGGGAGATCACCCCTGTCGCGAAACAGAAGTTGCCAGGTTGTAAATTTATTACACAATACATAATGTACTGAATGTCCGGTGACCAGTGTCAGAGCCTTCAATATAAATTTGGTCAGGTAACAGCGCGCTCCGCGGCGGCCGCTCTATCTGTCAAACTGTCAGACGGTAATATCGGTACATTATTTGCCTTTTCAGCTTCGCAAAATTTTAATACTTCATTGGCAATTGTTCTTGCACCACCCTGGACTGTTTTGGTTATTTTGGACATAATAATTCAGTGTATATTGTTAATCAAGATGTCTCAGCTCCCGAGCAAATACAAAATTGTACTGAATTACCAGGCGAGTGGTTGCTGCCGGGTGCGGGCGGGGCGGGTTTTAGTTCCATTCCTGCTGCACGCCAAGTTATGTTGGGCAAGCAATAGGGAGTCTTGAGCAGTTTTCTTTACTTTCCAGCTATCTACTACAACTCCGTCCCAAAGGAAGTAAGAGAGACCGGAAAAATAGACACAACTAAATACCCAGCATCTCTTGGAATTGCTCTGGAATTTTGTGCAGGGATAGTAGACAAGGATTTATCCTGGGATGAAATAGCCCAAGAAGAAGTATTAGAAGAGTGTGGTTATAATATCTCATTAAATTCCCTGGAATTTGTTATGAAGTACAGGTGAGTTACTTTAATCTCGAGTTATTTCATTTGATTTAAAATAGACTGTGTTGCGCCAAAAATTGTAGTTCTTGGCGTTGACAGATGTAACATTAATAGTGGATAATATTAAGAGAAATATCCGCATGTCCCTTATTCCAATCACATGTTCTTTTCATTAATAATGTTACCACAAAGTTATTTTGCTATTATTAAAGAAGTTATTGATTTATTGCTTATACATACTATACATAAAACAAATAAAATATCAAACTCCTTTTACAATCTTCTACTACTTGAGTCTTGTAATCAGTCTATTAACTTGTGACGGCTGGCCTTGCGCCGTCACAAGTTAATAGACTGAATAATAGAGCGAAAGTCATTGCAGTTTTGTTTATGTTAATGTAAACAAACCGCTTGGACCCGTCATCTGTAAAGTAAACAAACGGGAACAAAGGAAGTTTTTTTTTTTTTTTAAATTACCTCCGGCACCGCAAGCATATTAAAGCAAGTTAAGACCAATGTCTTGCATCCGCGGTATATTGCTCTTTGTTCATTTCTTGTGCTATATTTTACTTACTTGTACACCTTCATTTGCTCTCGGAGCATTTCTCCAGTTGAGAAATTAACATTAACAATCAAAACATTAATTTCACTCTAAACCTATAAATTCAATATACAGTGAGACCTAGTTTAGTGCTTCCTCGAAATAACGCTGTCTATTTTAAGCCTAAAAAAGCTCAAAATTTAAATTGGTTCAAACGATCGTGGCATTTCCTTGATTCATATATAATATATAATAAGATTATTTCCGCACGTGAATCTATGAGATTTTGTCAGAATTTCTATTCAACTAAAAAAAACTGCTATATTTAATTTTCGGTAAAACAATTGAAATGATTGAACTTGATTCAAGGAAATGTGTTCTTAACCTTGCACCCGAATTATGTATGAGCGTTATGCCAATTATGCTGTTTAATTTTTAGATCTGGAGTTGGAACCTCGGGGTCAATGCAGGCACTTTATTATTGTGAGGTCACAGATGACATGAAAGTTAATCAAGGTACAATTTTAATAATTTTTATTAAATCTAATTATAATCTAACTGTGATATAATCTTTAAATATTTTATGTTCAATTTAATATTACTATGGTAGGTTTTATTTTTACACTATTGCAATTTACAAAAACATTATGTTTTAATTTCAAAATAAAATGATTACAGTACTAGTTTCAGATCAACCTTTTTTTTTATTGATGAAACTGAGAATATGGTGATAAAATTTTTTATGGCTAATTTATTATGGCTGGTGATAAAATTTTTCATATGTTTTGAGCGACATCCTCACATTGCAATATATTCAGAATTTTTTTCTGAAGTTTAATTCCTATTCTATTATTATTCCCACATCCTCAAACTCAGCAATCATTGTTTAGCCAATGATTTTAAAGTGTTTAGAAATGCGACATGTCTAGCATTTTCTTTGCTTGTGTTAAGGTAGACATTAATCTTATCCAGCGTGAATTGAGAGATGTAATGTATATTAGGTTGAACTTTCAAACAATCATGTTTGAAATGATAATACGAAAGTGAAAGTGAGGTTATCATAAATATTTGAGGACAACTGAAGTCTCCTGATTATGTTAAGTAACTATTGTGAACTTCACAACTTATGTATACAGCGAACGTACATAATCATTGTGATCCTTTAAGCCATGTCAATTTTTTATTATTTGTTCGTTTTATCACAAAATTTTTACGGGACTTTGCAAGAGGGATACAGGGAATAACATAGATTGCTCTCTTTATCGTTTTATCAATTCCAATGATGCTGGTCACTGCATGGCCACTGCTTGGCCATGAAATATCTACCCATGGAGCCTAACGACAGAAATTGCTGATTGTTATTTGCTCTTTTGTATAAAATTGGCTTATGCATAGTAAGCGATATACACTCAAAATATATTTAAAGTGTGAATTAATTGCTATATTTATATTTAATTATGCAGTCATACATAAACCCTTGAATTTCCCACAGGTGGTGGTGTTGATGACGAATTAATTGACGTAATTGAGATGCCAATAGCAGAGGCAGAGAAAATCCTTAAGTCCAAGGGTCCTCACAGCTGCCCACCCAGTTTTCTATTCGCCCTCTCGTGGTTCATGACAAACAAAGCACCGAAACTACTATCAGAATTATGATAAATTTCAGCTTAGCCCAAAGTACTTGAGTATTATAGCAAATTTTTTTCAAGAAACCATAAAACTGAAGTAATAAAGATATGGATGGCGATAAGGAAAAGGAACCAACTAACAAATGACGTAACTGAGATACTCACTCTCAAAGTTTTACACAGACACTTTATAATTCTAGTTTAAATTCATGCCTGATTTATTTCTAGAAGCGTTTACTCCAAAATTATTTATTACCAAATTGTTAGTTTTAAGTAATTGGATTCTAATTTTTATTTCACCATCATCGTACTTTTCATAACAATGTTAAAAATATCTAGGATCATTTTGTTCCATTATTGTTTAATGTCTACTGTACTTTTACTGTAGCATTAGGCACAATAAAATTTTTATTGGCACTCTAAAAAAATTAGATATCGTTTTGTAGGAGGTCAATAGATAAAGATGGTCACATTTTGAGTACATTTAAAAATACTATTATGCATTATATATATGTATTTAATTCTTTTTAATTTCTTAGTTTTAATAAAAAATAATTCCATGTCAGTTTAACGAAAGAATGAAGCAGCAATCTATGTTGTAGACCTCCAAAAAGTGTGAATTTTTACAATAAATAATTGTGTTAGTTATATTAGGTTAGTAAGAAAATAATTGCAGTTTTTTTTTGTTTTCGTTCAATTTGTGCGGCACCCATTTGTAAAACTTTTTTTTTATATTCCTATCCAATTTAACTGGTCTAGAAAAGTTGATAATACTAATGCCTAACTTTTGCGCTCTCAAATTGTGCGTGGTTCTGATTCAACTAATGCCTTCAGTTGTCATCATTATCAATTGTTCAGTTATTATCAATTAAAGGACACCCTTATTTCAATCAATTAAAGGAAAATCTTCTTCATCTTCAAGGCTCTCGTCGAATGATTACGAAATGACACTTTTTTAGGGAATGGCATGGTAGCTGAATGAAAGAGTGTTGCGTATCCGTATAGATGTTTATTTCTTACCGGAGATAAGCTCCCGTAGCATGTGAAGATGTACAAGTAAAACAGCACTGTAAGATAGAATACACGTGATGGTAGGTCCTCTTGTGACAAGTGTATTAACTGTTATGTTGCTACCCGGAGTTTCTCATACTATTTGCTACCCCGGTACTCAACCTGGGTGGACGTTCCCCCATACATTTTTTTTGTATCTCATAAATTAATATTTAGACAGTGGTCAAATAGCTTCTTAGAAGGTCGCTACTTCTGAAAGCAACGTCTGTCTTCCCTTTATTTACCTCCCTTTCAAATAATTCAAATAATGGGGATCCAAACGGATAAAAGTTGAAATGAGTACCCAGGTACCCGGGTAGTAACATAAAGGTTAAGGCTGGCGGTCGGCCTGCTGTTGAGACTTGATATGTTGTGTTCCAGCTCGTAAACATGCCCCCTCTGTGTCACTTACACACGTTGCATTATCTTTGTTTGCAGCATCGAGTCCTTAATCTGTTAACCTACTGGTTTGACTCGATTCAGCAGTATTATCACACAACACCCCTTGACCCAAATGCCTAAATTTTTTTCATCGACAGGACGCTTTTGCGTCACATACTGAATTGGATCAAGTATACACAACACCTAAATCGTGTTGAGTCAGCATGAATCAATCTTCCTACGCTTTTATGGAAAAAAATAAAGTTAGAATTCGTAAAACAAAAACTGCAACAATTTTCCTACCAACCTAATAAATAAGTGATCTGAACTTTTTTAAATGGATTACTTTCCACGTGATGTAAAAAATTAAAAATCTCCATCAGTACGACCCATTTTGGTACCAGTTGCACTGGTGAGGCTCAAACTGTTATTATGCAGTAGCAAATTTATTAACTGTTGGTTATGGTTACTTAGAGTATTAAATAATTTTAGTAGAAAATTGTATACAATCTTTCAGCGTGTAATCTTAAAAATCTACCGATATTGGTGATTGTAAACTTGCCTTATTTCGTTATTACGACCTAACCCATAGTAAGATATTGATAGATACTTCTCATTATGAGAGCTCCATTTTAAATTTCTGTGATGATTCTATTAAGGAGTTACGCCATCTTGGTGTTCGGAAAAATAGGTATTAAAAAAAAATCTTTCTTTTAATGCAGTCAAAAAATAGAATAAAATAATCATTATTTTACACACGTATATAGTATTTTTACGAATAATTTGCGATGTTAAAAATAGAAAAAATCAAAAAATGGCGGAGATATGTGCCGACAAGTAGATGTCTGTTTTAAAAATCCTCGCTAATGGTGTACTTCAGGTGTGGCGAACCTAGGGCACACGTGCCAGAGGTGGCACGTTTGAGAATTTGGAAGGCACGCGAACGATTTCCAAGTTCAAAAATATTTGTTTAAATAATTGAATTTGGAAATAATTGAAAGCGATCAATTAACGAACATAATTAATAAATTTGCAGAAGAAGAAATAATGAGACATTGGAAAGCCATTCCAGAAATCTTTAGCTTTAAATAGATTTAAAGAAACTAGCGAGAGCAATATTATCAATTTTCTCTTCTACATTGCTTGGGAGTCATTATTTTCAGAAATGAATTTCATAAAATGTAATTCAAGAAAAAGAATGACTGATGAATCCAGTTGGTCGTGGGTATTACTAAAAGTGACGAAATATGAACCAGATATTAAGAATTTGTCATCGAATGCATAACAGAAAAAATCTCATTGATAAATAACTAATGAGAATGTTTATTGACTACAATTTTATTTTTAAGAAACTATATTGTAATTTTTAAGCTTGCAAATAAAATTCAGAAAAAAATCATTTTTTCTATTTTGTTAAATTTTTTTACTGCTTGGGCACGCCACACAATCGAGAAATAAGGATTTTTGGCACGTGGACCCAAAAAGGTTTGCCACACCTGATGTACTTGATTTCTCTGTTAGGCATTGTCTAAAACACAAAAACATTTTTTTTTTTAGAAGGGTAATAGTTATAGTGTGACGTAGGGAATATTTTTTTAAATTTTTTTTGTAGTAACGAGTGACAGCTGTTTGAAAAAAACAACTCGAATTTGCCTTGAAATTTTTTGAATTTAAAAAATTTATAACTTTTGGACATGACACCCAATCAAAAAAAGCCTATGTCACACTTTAGATAATATTATAAAAATAACTGTTGTAAATTTCATTTCGGTTGAGTAGATCGGGAGATATTGTGTACACTGTTTTGAAAAAAAGTAATTTCGAGAAAAATGTAAAAGAAAAAATAATACAACGTCAGCGACTTAAAATGGAATATTTTTTTAATTACCTTTAGTTAATTTAGTCTGCGATTCCTGGACCATACCATTGTTGCTGTGATGTCTTCTGATTCCTTTTGAGCTGCTCTTTTCAATTTCCTGGCCTCTTTAGTCTCCTGTTGAGCTCTTATGTTGGCTATGGATATTCATTGAGAATCCAAATTTTCCGTAAATTGCAGCGCATTTGGGCAAATTTCAAGGTTTAATAATTGCATCATATCGTCGGCTTAACATGCAAATCTGCTAACTCCACTTTTGGGGCAAAATGACTTAATAATGGCATTCTGTTGTCGTCAAACAAATACACATGCTATAAAAATCTGAGCTCTCCAAAATTATCGAGTACCTACAAAAAAACTATTCAAGAAAATTTGATAACTCCTATGTCGTTGATGCCAACACTGCAAATTGTCTAACTCCACCATTTTGTATGCGAGTCTCTGACAGTTAGGTGATCTTTGTGCACGCTTTGCATATATTGTTTAAAAGTTTCAGTTTCAACTGCTGTAACCTGGGAAAAAAGTGTTTATTTCTGTGGCCGTAAGTAGAAACCTTGTTTTTATTGTAATTACTGACAATTTTCATTACTTATTCTACCATAAAATACATTAATAATCATGTAATGGAGTTAGCATTTCTTCTAATATTAAGAATATTTGTATTCCACTGACATTTGAAAGGAGCAATTTTACAATTACAATTTTTCACAAAATAGTATGCATAAAATGAGATTATATATATATATATAATTCGATTACTTTATTTGCCACCCTTGAAATTACATATTTAATTATTATATTTTCTTAAATAACATTTTTACAGATGACTAGTAGAGGGAAAATGATGATTGAGTTAGCAGCGAAGAAGGAAAAAAGTGATAACTTGTTACCTCGATTGCAAGAATATCCACAATTAATTATGGAAAAGCCAATTGTATTACCGGACAAAGATTTTGTGGAGATTTTTGATATACATATGGATCTAAAGAGGCCAGCAAAATCTATAATTTTAGAAGCGCAATCCGATTCATGTTTCGATAATGTCTCTACAGAAGTTACCTATGCCGATGAACAAAATTTTAATGAATTAATAACACAACCTAACAGTGTACGTCATCCAATTGATTGCATAAGTGATGATGATGGAATAAAAACTTCGTTAGTGCCGTATTCTGAACATTCGGATTCCAACAATTCTGATGAAGCAAACCAACCCACAGTAAAAAAAAAGAAGGAAAAGGTGTGATGTGGATGTTTCTTCGTGGTTCCTTACTAAAAACAAGGAAAACAGAGAGAAAGGAAAGAAATATTTTGGCAGAAAAAAAGAAAGTAATGGCGTATGGAGTAATAGAATACCGAAGAATGATAAAAAACTTAAAGGAAGATGTAAATGTAAAATTTCCGCAAAAAGCGCCTTTAAATGTTTATCTATATCAGATGAAGAAAGAAAAAATATATTTAGTAAATTTTGGACTATGAGTTGGAAGGAAAAGAAGGTGTTTATTGATGGAATAGTTAAGCTTATTCCAGTAAAAAGAGTGAGGGATCGAAAAGATCCAGAGAAATCTAGGAGATCTACTTCTATCTTATATTTTCTAAGAAAGAATGATGAAGAAATTCGCGTATGTAAAACAATGTTTTTGAACACATTAGATTTAAATAGAATGACTGTGCTAAGCTGGAAAAAGCGAATCGATACATTTGAAATAGAACAGCAGAACTCAGTAAGTAAAAACAATGGTGAAAGAGGTCGATGTATTGAAGCTACCGAGAATCTTAAAATGTTTTTAGATTCGTTACCTAAATTAGACTCGCACTATTGCAGAAAATCGTCTTCTAAAAAATATTTGTTACCAGAGTGGAGGTCCAAGACAGACCTTCATAATTTTTATAAAACTGAATGGTGCGCGACAAAAGATGTGCCACCTCTCTCAGTTGGTACATTCCATAAATATTTGGATAGAGCAAATATATCCATCTTTCAACCTAAAAAGGATGCGTGCGAGAAGTGTGCTGCATTAAAACAAGGACACATCAATT
This sequence comes from Agrypnia vestita, assembly GCA_016648135.1. NCBI lineage: Eukaryota > Metazoa > Arthropoda > Insecta > Trichoptera > Phryganeidae > Agrypnia > Agrypnia vestita. The sequence continues at coordinate 25,803 of JADDOH010013162.1, read as the reverse complement.
TCGGATTATGATCTACATCAAATGAAAAAAAGAGTCTAGGAATGAGAAAAATAAGGATAAAGAAGAAGAAAATCATGTTTTTACAATGGACCTGCAAGCTGTCCTTCTGGCTCCAAAATCGAATGTTTCATCTTTATATTATAAATCTAAAATGTGTGTTCATAACCTTTGCTTTTTTAACATACGAACCAAAGAAGGATTCTGCTATTTGTGGAACGAGACTGAAGGTGGTTTGAATGGTGAAGAGTTTGCCACAATTATTTCTAGGTTTTTAATTGAAAAGGTTTTGACCAAAATTCAACATACTGATGGAGTAAAAATAATTCTTTATAGCGATGGGTGTACGTACCAAAATAGAAACGCGGTACTATCCAATGCATTATTGAACACATCAATAATGCATAATATTACAATAGAACAAAAATATTTAGAGGTGGGACATACCCAAATGGAAGCAGATACCATGCATGCTTGTATTGAAAGGCAATTAAAAAATAGGACACTATTTGCTCCCGCTGAATACTATGGGATTTGCAAAGCAGCCAGTAAATCATCTGAGTATGACGTTACCTATTTAAGTCATAAATTTTTCAAAAAATTTCAGGAAATCGAATTTTTCAAATCAATCAGACCAGGAAGAACAAAAGGTGATCCAAAGGTTACAGATATTCGAGCTCTTTTGTATACTCCTGATGGTAACATTTCTTATAAACTCAGGTTTTCCGATACCTGGGCACTTTTACCACAAAGAAAAAATAAAAAACATACACCTATAATTAATCTTAATAGCTTGTATCAAACACGACTTAAGATATCTGCACGAAAATTTAATGTCCTGCAAGATTTGAAAATAATCATGCCTGATGACTACCACGAATTTTATGACAATATACCACACGAGTAACTAAAGATTAATTTTATTTGTTTTACTTTCTTCATTTTACCATTACATTGCTTTTTATTGTTGTTTTTAATTTTAATTATCACATTATAATATTTTATTAGTTGCGTATAAGTTTGTTATTGTGAAGAGATAGTTGTAATAAGAATTTTATTTTTTAGTTGTATTTTTTAAATGTAAAGTTGTATCTTTATTTGTCATGCATATATAAATAAAATACCTTAAAAGTATATTTTGTGTCATTATTATTATATTCCACAACGTAATTTAGAAAACAAAATTATGCACAATTTTGCTAACTACAATTTTGCCAACTCCAATCATGCATATATAAATAAACTACTCTTTAAAGTATATTTTGTGTCATTATTATGATATTCCACAACGTAATTTAGAAAACAAAATTATGCACAATTTTGCTAACTCCAATAATAATTCCAATACCATGATTTTACCAGCAAAACATAATTGCTAACTCCAAAAAACGTCAATAAAAGTAGTATGACTGTTAATATTTAGTAATTGTTGTGCTCAAAATGATTCCATTCACCATATATATAACATTGTATCTAAATATTTTTCGTATTATACAATCCAGATAAATGCAACAGTTTTTTTATCCTCCTGTAAAGTTGATAAAATGGAGATATCAGATTTGCAAGTTAAGCCATCGATATGTAATATGTATATCCATCATTAAATATACTAGTTGCAATATAAGATGCAATTTCAAAAATTTTTGCACCACTGTAATGTACTTTTGGAGCCGTTGACCAAATAACGGTGTTTAGATTTTCATTATTTTGAAGTGTATCCTTCTAAACAACATTCTAATAAATCAGCATGACAACAAATTTACCCGAGTTATTTACAACAAAACTCTTAAAAATAACTAAATTATATCCTTTTTAAAAGGCTTTGGACTCTCATTATAGTTCAACCGCTACCTGATTTTCGAGCCAACTCTGTCGCGCTCACTGCTAATTACTATAACTTCGCTAATATTGGAAATTTTTGAATAATTAAACACTTAAAATGTTCTTGAAAGAATTAACGATTTAATTAGCCAAAAAAATCAATTTTTTTAAAATTTCAAGGTGGTATAACCCTTAAATAGACATTTTTTTAGCTTCACAAAACATTTTTATGTACGAAATATAATATTTTCAATCAATAAGAAACTGCTGGCAATGCCAAATCATGTACATCTTCTTTCACATTTTAATAAATACTCTTGTCATCGCAATGTTCGCCATGTCTCTCTGTCCCAAATACCATTTAGAAGTTGCCTATAGGAGCCTGCATTCGCCTTGTTCATTGCTTGGTGGATGTATTTTAGGCCTTCTTCTCTATCTTCCCTCAACCACATACAAGTATGCGTTGTTTCTAAAAATGCGAGCTATCCGTTAACCCCTTTGATTTTCTATGTTTATTATGGACCAGAGAAAATCCTCATTGGCATGTACCTTAGCAGTACATCTCGAATGCTTGCAACATATTCCTCTCTCTCCTCTTTAGTTCAGATTTCATGTACATATTTAAAACAAAGTAGAGGTATCACTTGGAGCCAGTTGTAATGAACTTGGATCATTGTTGGCGACGACAGATCAAACTTTAAATCTCGTAAATGTACGTGTGATTTTTGACATTTGTCATGAAAATCATTCTTCGACGTTGTAATGTCGAAATGTACAGTATTAGGTAGAATGCTACAGATTTTTGTGATGATTGACTGATTCTATAGAACATCCTTAACAGAAAAAGTAATTTACATAAACCTTGCACGATACTTTTTTGTCAGAAAAAAATTGATTTTGCCGCAACTTTAAATGAATTTTGCTATTAGGCTTTGTTGACAATAATGTTGTTTTCTACATCTCATCGTATATCAAGTTTGGCTAACCTTACAATTATATACCACAGGATAGATAAAAAGACGGGTAGTTGACATTACATGGAGTACTGCTTCTTGGATTGTGAACAGGGTATGTCGAAAAATTTAATAAAAACGATTTCGATAACATATGACAAAAATTGCGCAAACTGACATAAACGAGATTCACAGTTTAAGTAGTCGTCACCAACCATAATCCAACAACCGGCCCTCAGAAAAATACAAAGAACAACTGTTCATTTGAAAAATCTGCCATCTGGACTCAAATCCAGAACATTTCATCGTCGGCGGAGTGCTTTTCTTTTAGCAATCCCCATCTTTCTCGTAAAATGTTGTATCTTATCATTTTGAAAAGATCAAAACAAAAATAATAATGTGTGTAATATGAGATTGAGCGGGGCGAAATGAAAAAATATGTTCTATGTAGGGGTGATGTGGTGTATGTATATTTTTAATGAGACATTTAATTTGATGAGGACGATGGGGGTTTGCGATAGGGTCCTGGGCTCAAAAATTTGGGTGGATAATTATTAAATTATAATTTTTTTAAAGACCTTACTTTTTTGTATCTTTTTAAGTGATACATTTAATTTGTTTTAATTATCGAGGAACTGAATTTCACTAAAAACTATGTACTTGCTTATTTTCCAAATATTGGTAAAAATATATTTCTACAATGTATGCACTGTAACTTTAATTTTCATCTTGAGCATTCCCTACAGTGGGAATTGCAGATGACGTCAAGTCAAATACGTATTTAAATACCAAATATTGCCTAAGTATAAGATTCTACATTGCGTACGCCGTGATTGTAATTTTTATTTTTCTTTTTCTTCATTCCTTAGCGTCTGTCACCACCGGCCTTCGGTCATACGGGATATGAATTTTCATATGCACTTTACTGTAATAATTCTACTTATAGTTTATTAAGTAATTTTAAATAAATGGTGTTATATTTATAAATAATTGCGTTACCAAACATCTTCGACACAGTGCCCTCGGAAGAACAATTGTCATCTGACATTCACAACAAACTGAGATATAGAGTAGCTTGTTGGTGTAGAGATTATAACTCTCGCCGGACGATATACTAAACTTTGATGGATTCCTGCCTTGATAATATGTCGAAAATGTTCAAGAAACCATGACCCAATTAATATGAATAGTTATGGAAATAGGCAATATCAAAGTTTGCATTTTTTTTTCTGAATATTTCTGACTTGTTTTTTGCAAAAAGTTGAACTATCATTTTGAAAATATATTTCTTTACGAGGTTTTTTATAATTTTATTTGAGTTGTACTGAAGCAAATGAATTTTTAATAATCAATGTAAGCTACTGTAATGGTAGCTCAACTTTTTGCAAAAAATAAGTCACTCATAAATATTGAAAAAAAAATGCATAGCATTTCTTCACAACTATTGATATTATTTGTTCATGGTCACTTTTGTCATTATCACATGTCACATGGTCATTATCAAGGCAGGAACCCACCTATAAAGTTTTTGCTACTATCTATGAGACGCCCTGTATATTGTGTGCGCGTAAATTCAAGGTTTTGAAATAAAAATTTAATTTTTTCGGCATAGTTTAGTTCATTGCCCATGAGGTGAAATTTTAAGAAAAATATCACTATGTAATTTAGAACATTAAAAAAATATACCGATTTTAATTTTGAGCATGTTATTTATGTTTATTTTGAGCACATTTTATTTGTATTCAAATTTACGGCAGTAAAGATTTTACAAGAACTACTAAAAAATAACTTATCCCCTATTCTACTAAGAAATTGAACACGTGTGTAACACAATTTTAAAAATAAATTATTTTGATTATTACAGAATATCAGATAATATTTTTGTTCCAAGGGCACGACATAGCAATATAAAATATATTTATTATACATATTAGTTAAATAAACAAAGTCCATTTTACCGCTTATGTTTTTTCTTGTTTTATTATTTTCCTTCTAACCTCACACCAGCATTGAAAAATTTGGGAAAATGAAACTACAAATGTTCCATCTTGCGTTAAGTTTACTGTTGGTTTCTTCAGAAAGGGGGTCACATCCATGTATCTTTTGTATTTGGCTTATTAGTAAACACTCAGAGCATTAAATATTGCAGACATTGAAAACAATTGTGATTATATATATTAATGTATTCTCGTCAGGTCTTCCACAATTTTAATTAGGTCATCTACGGTCGCGTCTCTTTTCATACCGTTGCCGTTATCCATCTGGAACAAATCAAAGTATTCATTTTTTAACCTTCGTGCTTTATAATTTACTAGCTGTGCCAACAGCTTCGCTCACGGGAATTCAGTTTGAGAGCATAAGCGAGTCAGTGAAAAATCAACATAATCTAAACTACTCGTCCAAACAATGTTGTGTAAAAGGCAATTTTTATCTTTATAAAATTTTCCTTACATTAAGCAAATTTGTTTTGATAAGAATTTAACATTACCCTGCACATTAAAATTAATTTTAAATATAATATATATTTTATTCATATTTTATCAATTCGTGAATTAACCTTAACGTATAGATATGTCATCGCGGACTTTTTCATTTTGAGTTCTACAACTTCTCTATAGAAAACATTCATTTATCTCTTACTGTTAAGGCAGTTCGTAAGACACGCATTCGCTTGACTGTTTTTTCATCGACTTTAGTTGTAAAAAAAGGTCACCACGAAAAGCCCTTTCATTTTAACTGGATAATATATAAACTATAACAACCCTGAAAGGTCATTCTAAATATTGGTGAAAGAATTTTTAAAATCGGGGATGAGTCGTTTCGGAGATTACCCCTATTCCAAACTTATAAACTTTACCTCTTTATATATTAGTACAGATAAATCAAACATTGTGTTACATAATCTAGTATTAGTCTTGACACACTTATAATTTTAAATTATTTATTATACATATGTTAATGAGAGAGAACTGCATCTATCGAAACTACACTTCCATAGCCATTTAGAGGCCCAATATCACTGGTAAGAAAAAACACCAAATGTAGCAAATTATGAATGATTTTTGTCTGTTTGTTATCTGTATCGTGTATCTAATAGCCATTTATGAAAAAAAACTTTTCATTCTCCATTTTCATCATTTCTATTACCAAAGTACCCAACATAGACCATAACTGCTGTTCTCATGTGCGAAAAAGTCGAATAATTTTTTCCAATTTGTCATGTTTGGATGGCTTTAATTGAAAATGTTTAGGAATGATAGAAGATTTCTTTAAATCTTTGCTTGATTGTTTTCTTTGAATTGTCTTTTTTTCGACCAGGACCAACAAAAGCACTATAATTATAAATACAATCGTCCATAAATACATACGTGCAATAATATGACACGCACAGTTATTAGAAAAAAGAACACCCTATACGGTGTACACGATCAAAAAGCCGCAAGTATTATATTAAAAATAATGTGACTTAAATGTGTTGATTTATGATGCAAGGGTTTAAAAGTTATTTTGAACTATGGATTACAGGGGTTGTAGAATTATTGGGGTTAAAGAACTATGAAATTAAAATTTTGGGTCTTGTGTGTTTTATAAATTTTGAATTAACGGGATATTACTGTGCGTATGAAAATAAACTACTGAGACACGAAATATGCATCAAATGTAATAGTCAAAATACTAGATTAGTTACGATACTCAAGTTTATCTACTGGCGAATGTATCACAGCAGTATTTTTTTTTTTTACACTACATAGACAAGTCTTATATCTCTCAATTATTTTCGTTATGGAGAATGTAGGGCAAGTCATAAAGACATTAGAATTTCTCAAGAAACTCGGATAATTAAGTGGAAGACACCAACATAATAAAGGGATGACATTCTTATCAAGATTATGATGGCTAAACTATTTGATCTGAAGGATATGTGATCTTAAAATAGCAGTTCTACAGTATTACTTAATTTCTATTTAATAAAAACATATAATTTAGATTTAAGTAATTAATTTAAAGTAATTCAATTTAAATTTAAAGTTACCTGTAATCCCTGAACTGTCTCTATCATAGTTTCCCTGTTGAGGTCCAGGAAACTTTCAATGAGGTCTCCATCAATAAAGCCTTCGGCTGGTTCCGTTTTCACATCTGTGTTGAAGCTTCGCCAGAAGGAGTGGTGGATCTTGCCGACGCTCTTGATCGTGTGCGTGAGTCTGTCCTCTAGAGCGTGTAGGAACTCATACAGATCCTGTGGAATCTGGGCCACAAGTCCTGAAGGAAAATATTGCAAATATTATACTGTTATAAGACAGAAAAGCCAAATCTTCTTTTCCTGCACATATTAAGCTACAAAAACTATAAGTGTGCGTGTCATTTTTTATTAAATTCTGAGATTGTTAGATTCCTGGCAATAGCTTATAAAACATTTGTTTGAATGCGAAAATGTATTGTCACCATGACAATTTTTTTCCGAAAATAAGACACAGTCTTATATTAATTCTTGCTCCAAAATGTGTTACACAATAATCAAAAAATAGTTTCACTTCATTTCAGGGATGTCTCATTCTATTTTAAGTAAAATAATCTATATTTATGGCAATCGCCGATTGCTTGCTGCTGGGCCATATGGGCCTAAGCCTAATGGCAAGCAAGCAATCAATGCAATTCCAGCATTATTGTCTTGGCTCTCTCGCGCAATGTTTGCTGCTATGGTGGCCACGCCATTGCCCGCGGGCGGGTATGGTGTCTATGGCATTTTTAACACAATCATAAAATATAGACTTTTGTATTAAATTATCTACATTTCTTCATTCACAAAAATTAGATTTTTGTGAATGATAAAATACAGTCATGCCATTTTGAACCATTTGTTGAACATCTCTTTGCAAAAAAAACCATAAGATTTTTACCACAGAAGATCTCCATGATTCCTGTAATTCTTGTAATCGACGGAATGCACTCATCTTACCTGAGATCATAATTTTATTCCTAGTTGGAGATTTATGTGACAAGAGTTTTTAATTCAAGACTTACAAGGAGTAGATAGAAGTGACAGTAAAAAATGTCTGATAAGTATAACTCAGTAAAATTTACAGTTACCACCATCTCTGAGATTTACGACAAACTTTCTTAGGAAAAATGCAGTAGGGCTTAGTTTCCGGTAGATCTTGTTTACATTAATCCGAAAAACCTGGATTTATTTTCTGAGTGGGTCTTGTTTTTGGAAAAATACGTTAGTGTAAATTGACGATAATAAACTGACAATCATACCTATGGCTCCTGATACGGTAGCAAAGAGAACTGTGTTGGTGGTGGGAGCCGTGGTATCGGCGGAGGAGTGCTGCATCACGAGGGAGCCGTGCCTGAACACATTGATCATGTCTCCGATGTGGAAGGCTCCCATCTCACTCATCTGCTGGCGCTCTTCATCCGAGGTGGCCGCACTATATGAAGATATTAGTAAATAATGAGACAACATACAGAACAAAAAAAAAATAACATATAAAATATAACGCAAAATAACATACAAAAACTATGCAGGTGGATTCCTGCATTGATAATGAGTTGAAAATATTCAAGCAACCATGACCTAATATCAATATTTATGGAGATATGTAATATAATATATAAAGTTTGCATTTCTTTTTCAATACATCGTCGGGGATAGTGCAAATCCACGTATATACCGTAGGTAAATAGCGCGTATCTACACTAGACACAGTTTTACAGGAGAAGGTTAAAATGTTAAAATTTTCTTACTTCAATGGCTACTAGTTTCATTTTTTCACAGAGAGTGTGTTCTATGTACTGTTCGGTCGTAACAGGCGTTAAAAAGGTGGCTCCTAATCAGGATCTTACATGCCCTACCGCGAAATCTCAAATTGGCTACATTTATCAGATACGCGGAATTATCCAATGCTAGTTACGCACATTTGCACTATCCCTATATCTGACTTACTTTGTGCAAAAAGTTGGGCTATCATTAAAGTAACTTACATTGATTATGAAAAATTCATTCGCTTTAATAAATGTTGAATAAAATGATAAAAACCTCGCTAAAATTGAGAACAGAATTTTTTTACAAGGTTTTTATCATTATTTATTAGATTCTTATCATACGATCCTCGTACGAACTTTTTGTTCATGAAGTAAAATTTTCAGTTTTCATATTGAGATTGTAACAAAGATTTAGTGCGTTAGTGTTCCAAAATAAATGTCAAAATAATTTGCAAGTCAGGGAAACCCATCAAATAAAAAAAGGAATAACATGGATCCTGCTAGATTTACACAAAGTTGAAGCGGAATGTTTTTCATTTACGGTATCACATTATGTCAGTTTCAAAAGATATACAGACACATTTTCCAATACATTCCACTAGTTCATCAATTCATTCCCCTTTTCATAAAACATTCTGCTATTTTGCAACAACCCTAGAAGAGTGTAATATTTGAGTTCTTTTTAATTTTAGAAAAATATATAGAGGGGTATAAAACAAAGGCAGGAATATCTACCACAACCAATCAAACCCCAAGAATGTATCACATTCCAAAGTGATCGCTTCATACTTGAGTATTGGTGTCGATTTTAGATTGAAACATCACAGCAACAATTTTGGAATTGATAGAGCTAGATTTCCTAAAATGTTGAATTCATAACATTCTAAATCAATAAACCTCGGTGACTACATTCGAAAAAATTAAATTTTTTTTTTTGATATTGCTGCCTTTGCTTTTGTATCCTCATACGATAAACTAAATAACAAAACTGTACAATAAACCATTGTTTCCTTTCAGTATGCATAGTAAATTTAAATAATGACATCGTCATTGAATTCATTTTCAGTATGTACGCATCTCAGAACTAACCCATCTTTTTGGCAAACGAAAATATTGAAACTGTTTTCGGCTCCAAGGAATGTATCATCATCCAATATTTCAACGGCGGTCATCCAGTTGGGGCTGTAGTCTCGAGCAATCTCCTCAAAACTTCCTTCCATCTGAAATGTATACGTGATATAGGCCCGGGAAGAAAGATAATATTAAAGAGTTAAGGTTGTTATTACGGTCGTTAAGACATATTTGACTGAAACTGGTTGCGGATGTTTTTTATACGAACTGTATGTTTTTCCGAGAAACGATTCTCGACGTTTCGTTGAATACTTATTTAATGTCATCAGTGGTGGTAGAGGGCGGACTGATTAATGCTTCCGAGAGTGTAAATTATATGCACTTTGTTGTGGAGTGTTCACTTCTTCTACGATAGAGGTCGCCAGTGTGCAATATGTACAAGTTACTTTGGCGGACTTTACTGCGACGTCTCTCAAAGTTTAAATCAATGTCGTAAGAACAGGGTACCAAATACTCGATAGTTTGTAACTGTCATCTCTATTGAAATTGGGATATTTGTATATTTCACTAATCTGGGTATAAGGTGTGGTTCTGTTGATAAGATTTTTGTCTTGCCAATTTTTTATTTATTTTATTTTTAATTTTTTTTTACGCCCTCGGAAACATTAATCAGTCCGCCCTCTACCTCCGCGGGTAAAGGTCGTCCTCCTGATGATGTTGAATAAGAATTCAACGAAATGTCGAGAATTGTTTCTCAGAAAAACATATGGTTCATATAAAATATCCGCAACCAGTTACAGTTAAATAGAAAAATAACAGTTTCAAAATTACACAAAATATTAGGCAGGTATCTTTTTATATCAAATTAAAAATACGGCAAGCAGGTACCTAGCTTGTATTTGCAAAAGCTCAGTTGAAAAAATTATCATCCACAGGGGCAATATATTTTCATATCCAGTTGTTGTACACAGAATGAAGAAAAACGAAGTGCGTCCAGGAAGTGCATTCGGTATGTTTGAGGTCAATGATTAAAAATAAAACTAAGGTAAGAGGAATAATATTTTTGAACTACTTTTAGTTATGTACATATTATATTACTTTATCATATTAAATATTTTATGTCAATACACGATTTAGAACAGTAATCATGTTTTATGTTGCAAATTAGTCATTTAATATCTCAGAAATGTAATAATTACGACAATTCACCAGGGAATGGTTGCAAAAATAGGATGCTTGGGATTGAAAGAATATTTCTTACCTGTTTATATTGCAGCAGCGTCATTGAGCGCATGATGTCACCAACCAGGATAAAGTCACCCTTGACTTTTAAGTATAAGGCCATTATGTTGTTGAAATGACTGCATTCCAACCTCAGTTCTTTTTCTGATGTCCATTCAAATAATCTCACCTGGAATGATAATTTTTTTTCTATAAAACTTGTCTAATCATCAGACAACTGGATGTGATGACTTAGGCCCGGTTTTTTCAAGTTCGATCAAAGTAAGCGGTCGATTAAAGCATAGATTTTTATGAAAACGGATCGTCTGATTGGTGGAGAATGTAAAAATCTATGCTTTAAAAGAACGCTTACTTTAATCCAACTTGAAACAACCGACCCCTAAAATTATAAATGTTTATCAACTTTTTGCATAAATATTATTACAATAGCGGGTAACTTGCCAGTTGGAAATTTCTCCCGACCACCACACAATTTAATGACAAAACTAGCTTCATGATAATAATATGAGTAGGAGAAGGATTGGGATAAGGAAGGGTTAAACTAGTGCGAAAGGTAAAATTGCTTTAGTTTACTTTTGAAGATATGGTCTGTGATAATGTGATGTCCGTGCATAGTCGATTCCACAACCTAGTCAACTGCTCTTCGAATGAGGAGCTGAAGAATTCAGCGCTACGAATGGGGATGGATAGTGAAGTACTGTCAGCTGAACGATGAGAATTGAAAATTAGGACATTATAAAGCAGAGAAAAAACATTAATGTTGATTGAAAGAAAATAATATGGTCAATCCTGCTTTCTTTTGGTTCTGGTATGGGTTATTTGTGGGAGATACTGTCGAGTACTTCCTTCGAATCGATGAAGATACCTATGCAATTACATACTTGATTTGTCCAAATTACTTTGCATAATGGCAGATGTTTTGCGGTTGCGTCTTGTGTGCATATTCCCCCAGTGAACCCGAATTGATTCTCATTTATTGAAGAGTTGACTTTTGTGATTGTATTTAGTCTTTTTTGGCTGCTTATTCAAAATTTTTCGATATATTAGATAAATAGTATATTACCTAATTCTCAGTTTGTTAAATTAGATTACACTACCAATATGATTATCCCTCACCACACACATAATCTTAATTATTTTTGGTGAGGTATAACATGTAATAATAATTTGATTGTTAATATTTACTAGTTACCATTGCTATAAAAGAAATCATATGTATTATCTATTAAATAAAAAATAAATAAAGATTTTATTAATTATTATATTCATTTGGTTCATTCAGAAAAGGCTCATCTCTAGCATCTCTAGAAACCTAGCTATTTTGATTTTTTAAAAACATAATAGGTACCCAAAATGTCCAATTTATAGCTGAGCAACCCGGTTAATTCATAGTTACAGCAAAAAACTATGATATTGTTACGTGTCGTGGCTCGGTCGAAATGAAATGAAAAACGTATTTCGTAATTGATCACTCGTAAAATAAACCTTTATTATCGCTTCAACATTTTATCTGACATTTTACATTCGCTGGAAATGCAATACTCCATTTTAAACTCAAAGAACCGCTTCGCTTTTGTTTTGCTACTGCGGTAAGAACTTTTATAAAATCTTCGCTTTCGAATTATGTTACTTCGTTATTTCAACGACTGAGCACACCGGCCCGCCGTTCTGCGCATGTTCTGCGCTGTTCCGCGCCTTCGCTTGTATTCGGTTGTCAAATGTCAACGGACAATTCGTTACAATATCGACATTTTAGTCCTAGTGCTAATTTTTTTTTTAATTAACAGGGTTTTATATTGTACATTTATTTGTACGTGTTGTATTGATGAAGGCCGAGCGAGGAGGTCGCTTTAGCATAAAATAATGCTACCAGGCGGCGAAAGTGCTGGGCCGATATGGACGCTTTTGCGCATAGAACGGCTCAGGGTATGTGGTGGGTCCCCCTTCATTGTACATTCATTCCTTTCATTATAAAAAAGTGTATTGAAAAATGAATACTTACAGTACTATTAATACTGGCTAACAGTTTTCCGTTAAATTCTACCAGAGTGTAGCAGGCTCCCTTGATCTCCTTCTCGGCGATCTGAAGTAGTCTGCCCTCGGACCAATGGAATAGCAAGATTCGACCCTAAAATAATAATGAAAGCATTAGAGTGCGACCAGTACAAATTGGCGTGCGAGGGAGGGCGTCCCTGTCGCGAAACAGAATTTGCCAGGGTGTAAATTTATTATGCAATACATAATATACAGATTGTCTGGTGACTGGTGTCGGAGCTTTTAATAGAAATTTGATCGGGCAACACTAAAGAAACAAACCAGTAATGGCGGCCGCTCTGTCTAGAGCCCTGTCAAACGCAATATTGGTCCATTATTTGCTTTTTAGCTTCGCAAAACTTTAATACTTCATTGGCAATTGTTCTTGCACCACGCTGGACTGTTTTGGACATAATAATTCATATATTGTATATTGGAAATCAAGATGTCACAGCTCACGCGCAAATACGAGATTGAACTGAAAAACAGGGCGAAGGGTTACCGCCGGGTGCGGGCGGAACGGGTTTTAGTTCCAAATTAGCCACACGCCAATTTACGTTGGTCAAGCTCTACTACAATGGTAGTAGATAAGGATTATCCCTTTGCATTTGAAAGTTTTTTGGTATGTTATTACTTATTTCTCGATCAAATTCCTTTAAATACTTTTTAATATTTAATTGTACCAATATGATTCTGGTAAAATTATACTGAAAAATTAAAACGCAGTATATTAAAAATATTAAGAAATCAGACCTTATTTTCTAGCCGCCACAGCGGCGGCACTCGAGTGGTATGGCAAACCATGCACGCCGCCATATAGGCGGCATTATAAAATAAAGATAAAACATGAATGTCGATTGCTAAGGGTTACTAAAAACACTGATTTAATAAGTAGAAAAAAGTAATGGGATAATCACCTGTTTAGGTTCTGCTTCATCAGGGTTGATGATGGCCGTGCCAACAGCATAGTAATGGTTAGGGTCGTCTCCCAGTTTGCAAGAAACCATGGACATGGCATACTCACTGGGCATAAGTTGGTGTGAGTGTAGAACTGGAAAACCATTTAAATTAAATTTATTTTGAAAGTGTTTTTTTTCTTCATATTTTATTAATGCACATTATTATTTTTAAAATATGGAAAGAACATTTTACATTCTATGTGATAAAATCAATTTTGTAGGTGTTTTGAATTTTTAAGAATACCATATGTATTTGTGGCAACACATAAATTATTTAAATTGAATTTTCTAATTATTGTGACAGCACATAAGTTATTTCAAGTACATGCCATTTGGCAGCATGCAGAACCACTCCTTCAGTAATGTTTACAGTAGTCACGTCTTTTTTAACATATGTGTGTGCTCTTCAGCTTAACTACATTTTGTTCAATTACTGTGCAATTAATTTTAAATAATCAACATTCTACTGTAAGTAGACTATACATGTTAATTAAACGTATCATATATCATATATATTGTTTGTTTTTTATTATTTGTTACACAAAATATATTCAGAATATAATTTGGTGATTTACCATTTAGGCTAGGCCTGTAAAAGTTAAACTCCCTCACATTTTAAGTATTTTTTGCAGTTTTTTTAGTTGTGTTTTAGTTCCCGTTTTAGTTTTTAGTTTTAGTTAGTTGTGTTTGTGTTTATGTCCCCTTTCGTCAATAGACATTGTTTAAAACGCCAATAGACATTGTTTAAAATGTCAATAAAAAATGACCAATCCAAAGCAAGAGTGGAATGTGAAACAGATTTCCATTAAGATAATAAATAAGGCAAAAATCTATAAAAAGATACTGGAATATGGGAAACCATTACCCTCGAATGTGTGGTGATCGATGATGAGAAGGTTGTGAACCTCTTGCTCGGTGCCGGGTTGCAGTGGCTTGGGACAGGGGGGGACTAGCCCCGCACCCCCAGAGGACGAGGCACTGAGGGTGGAGGCGGAGGCCCGGGGCACGCTGGCCCCGCCTCCCCCGTCCAGCACGTCTAGACGCATTGTTATAACACCAAAGGTCTGCAATGAAATAAAATTGTTAAATTACTGTGATTGTTCAATTTAAAGGTGATGTTTTAAATTTGAATCAAACAATTCAAAAATATCTACCTGTGAGGCCTCTTGATAAGCTATTCTTCTCGGTGATTCCCCGAGCGGTACTGTCCTTATGTGAAGCTTCTGGATCTCATCGATGGTGCCAATAGTGACGGTGCTGTCTGTCGCGAGGGCCAGACTAAATCATAACACAAAAATTAAGCCATCGTTAACATAGTATAAATTGTTTTTGCTTTATGGTTCAATACAATTAAAAATGGATTGGAACACAGTTATGTTCAAATAAAAGTTTGGAAAAAGGTTGAATGAACCTGATTAAAATTGGCTGAAAATAATGTTCTTAGGGAAATACCCACCTGTCTGGATAAGCTTGAGCATTGAGGGAACACATATGTGCCACCTCCTTAAGATTGACATTGGAGAATACCAGCTTATGATTGGACGAGTATATAACAGTTGGCCGATCAGAGCATGCAAACACATTCGTCGTCCATTGTGATCTGTAAAACAAAAAGTAATTCAAAATCAACACAGAACTACAGATATACTTTTTTTATTTCAACATTATCTTATAGATCAGAAATGTTTGTTTGAAGCAGCAAAAACTCTACCGGGGCACTCTGGCATTTTAATATTTACACAGCTTGTTGTCTAGAATTTCCAAGTGAATGTCACTATTTTCAGACCTTATATCACTTCTATTATCAATTGCGAGTTTTCAAATTTCTATTTAAACTGTTAAAAAATGCCGAGCCGAGATGCCGTAATGTTATATTTCCCGATTTTTAACAAGAAAAAATATTTAAAAAAAAGAGCATTGATATATTTATTGCTGTTTTGGCCATTTCATTTCTTGGAAGCATAAATTTATTTTCAGCATTTTCAGTGAAATATAAATTAATGTAAAATTAATATATGTAATGTAAAATTAATATATACAAAAATCCAAGACCCGGGCAAAACGGAGGAGTAAAACTATTTATTTATAAAACAAATTTGTCCAACATTTGCCAAACTGCAAAACAATGCCAAGAATTTCCCTTCACATTGTATTTTAAGATAACATTAATCATGGAGACAAGCACAAATTAAGAAAGCAAAATCACTACGCTCTATCAGTCTAAAATTAATCTAATTACCCCAAAAAAACCCTATCAAATGCGACGTACAAAACCTGTTTTTGCATGAACATAGTAGCGAAAAACAAACCTGAATGTCCTCAGTACGGTTGGCTGTGTGCCGAGAGTCACCTTCTTCTTCTGTGAAAGAATTCCGGTTTCGAGGTTCAGAGTGAAGTAGAACATGGATCCATCCCCAAGCGCGCACAGAAGGTAGCAGCATCCCTCCAGTACACAAATCAGAAGTGATCGAGGAATTATTTCTGAAATTAACAATGTACGCCCATTAATCAGTGTACTAATTGACTGAGCCTCAGGAATAATGAAATTAAACTGTCAATCTTTGATCTACGCTGCCAACGTATGTCGTACTGCTATGACTAACAAGGATAACAGGTTTAAATTTATTAAACACTTTTTGATTTTATTTTCAGATGTGATCTACTGCGTTCTTACATTATGACCGCTGTAAGAATGCAGTTGAAATAATCTGGGCACAAATGCATTTGGACAAAAGGCATGACCTAATGCAATACACGGCCAATGAGCATTCATATTTACCCAAAGTTTGACTAATTATCTTTGGATAGCTGCTGTGCAGCCAAAACCTAACTGCATTTTTACAGTACTCCATCTTATACATGAACTGAAAATTTGTTATCTTGTATTTGTTTAAAAATTTTAAATTTTTCAATAGGAAAAAAAAAGTTTTAAAAAAAGTATTGAATCTACTACGAGACAAAATAAATTGTTTGATTGTTTGCATATAGAAATCGAAACATCTCATGAGAAAATTTGGATTCTGCAGTCATCTGAATAAATAATTTGTGATGTCTTGATTTGTTACGGCATTTTTCTTTCTTGCAGGCATCAATCATTTTCAGCATTTTTCAGTGAAATACAAAATGAATATTATATATACAAGTATTCAAATCCCAGGCAAAGCCGGGCAGTAAAGCTAGTGCATATCTAAAAATGTCTATAGCATATAATTATTTCTTTAATATGTATTAGAAGTTTACATTGTCATTAGTACCTCCCATTAGCTTTTCGGTGTGGGTGTGTTCCAGGTCAGGCAGGCTGAGAACCCTCACTGAGATATCTGTCCACAGGCCGACCCCGACGAGTGATGCGAGTCCCGTCTCGTCATCAGGGGGGCTCAAGTCGATACAGGCTACCTCCTCATCCATACAAACGTGCCTGGAATACACAATGTCAGATTTTTAGTCTAGTTACATTGCATTCTACGTGCAGTCACAATTTTATTAAATATTTCAAGCCCCCATTTTTAAACACATTAAAGAAAGGCATGTTGAAATGTGATCCATTAATTCGCAGCTCACAATTGATGAAGAGTTCAAACGTCGCGCTGCGAAATCACTCCCATGCGCTTTAAATACCCCACCACAGTTGATTGGTCAACTCCTACCTTTAATATGATCTCTCTGGTATTTTAATGTGCATCAGCATCTATTATGACCTTCGACATGTCATCATCAGACTTTGAAAGCCACTAATCTATTATGACCTTCGACATGTCATTATCAGACTTTGAAAGCCGTCCAGTTCATGGTTTGTCCACCACTGAAAAATCCCCAGATATGAATTCTGAAAATCACCTGTGTATCAGTCGAACTTTAGTGACATCATTTCCGTACACATCGCAAAGGTTTATGGTTGCCACAATCGCGGTGTTGTAAACACAGTGACGTAAATGCAATTTATCAATAGACATTTAAAAAAATCACAAGAGCTCTCTATTGTTCCCTGGAAAGGCGAAAACTGAATGTAAAATGTAAATAAAGTTTTCTTTACGCTAGAAACTTACATAGAATAGTTTGGAAATATATGTTATTAGTCAATTCCGAGATTTTTTTTTTGTAAATGTCTTTTAAAAAACTTTTGCATTAACCTATACATTTTCGAAATTAGTAATCTCATGTTTTAAATTTTAAATTTTCATAACATGGAATTATGATAATACACAGTAGAAGCTCGGTAATCCATCATTCATATTTTTCATCCATGAAGGATTATTGGATTTCTATAGGAAATAATTCTATCACAGATGCATATGCACAGTAAAAATCTTTATTAGTTTATGTAATCATATACATAAAAATTAGTAACGTTGTTTACTAATTAATATTGATAGTAGGTTGTGTCTCATTATCATGTAAACAATCCATGCATATACACTCTCTGCTCTGTAATCTGACGGTTTAATGTCAAACTTGCCGGATTATAGAGCAGGAGAGCTGAGTTGCAAAATACCGGACTATTGGAATTGCTGGATTGGCGAGTGCCGAATTAATGAGCGCCTGTAGTATTAAAAATCCAAGCTGGTCACTCACTTCTTCTCGATTAATTCCCCATTTCCTATTTCTATATAGTACAAGTGTGGTCCCGCAGCACAGACCACCTGACGGGAGCCGCACGCCACCACGGCCAGAGACCGCTCGGCGCGCCACTCCCCACGTGCCACTCCAGACTGGTTTCCAGATGCGCCAATGTTGCGGGAGACAAGGCGAATACCCACGTCTGTCACCTAGAGTAAACAAGTGGTTTGATCGGACAATCTTGGGGACGGGATCTACTTGACAATTTAACATGTTTAATGAGTTTGTCACAAATAATGTTTTATTTTAAAGTACCAAGAAATTCTTTTTAAAATGACAGAATATTAGGGACATTTCTAAAACTACATCGACTCAAGAGTTGGGATGAGTTATTTCATTGTATTTTTGTGTAATATACAGAATGTAAATTTCAGTAACGAGATGCGTTTTTCAGCATTAAGTTAGCCTCCATGATCTCACCGGAAAGGGACCAGAGTGTCCCCAAATCCGGGTCCGCTGCCTCATGATTTAAAATAGTATATTTTTAGCATCGTATATATAAGTCACAAATAGTACATTTTAGATCGTGAGAAAAATCAAATTCATTGGAAGTCATATTAGGAAATAATCTTTCCACTGTCTTCGTTAATTTTTTTCCATAGTTACCTGAATATTAAAATTTGGACAAGCAATTTAAAAAGGAATCTGCTCTGGGAACCGTTGATCTAGTCTAAAAAAAATATATACCTGTATCAACTGATTGTGGCAGACATTTCCAGTGTAGAAGGTTTGATGATCTGATAAAAAGCCACCAATTTCCGTCTCCTCCACTTCTTCTCCATTCAATGTTAAGACCCTACAAACAATAAGTAATAAAAATAGATACATACATATTTATTATAACTGAACTACACATTTTCACAATATTTAAATTGAATTCACATTGTACAATCGATAAAAAAATGTATCCAATAAAAAAAAAAACGTTTAGCCAATCAATGTTTTTAAATTCAAACATATATTTATGATAAAAAAAAAATAGTCCAGGGACTTCTGGACTAATGGTTCTGGAGTGTCTTCGAATAATCTAGAAGCAGCCTGAAGTTTCTAGGCAATGCCTGTGACGGGTCGCAGGGCGGCTTACCTGTATATATATAGTGGCCCTGTAACCCAGTGGGCATGACACTAACATGGCTTGAGGGTTCCGCGTTCAAATCCCAGTGAAGTCACAATCTGTGTGATCTCACAATCACACCTGTGTGACTTACTCAAGCTTGGGTATTTTGTGATGTATTTTATTACGGTTTTTGATTAATTTTTTTTGCAAGTGAGATCAACAAATATGTCAATATCAGGTAAGTTAGTGTTAGAAATTAGTTAGAAATTAATTAGTTTTTTGATACTTGAGTATCGAGTTAACAAGGTTCTATTTTAGTAAGAATATTGATGCGACACATGCATTCCGTATACGCATTTCTAATTAAAAATATACACATATATGTAACTAATATCAGAAAAGTAAGATTGTGATGACCATACTTATTTTTCCGCAACTCAAAAATTTATTTACGTATGTGTTCCTATGAGAAAAATCACACATGATATCTGTCAAATGTCCAACAAAATAATTTCTACCCACGATGATCCCTCAATGATACCCTCAAACGATATTAGTACCTACTTATTTATTATAACGTAATATTCGCCATGTCAAAATTGACGAAATGTACAATGTTATATATATAGTCAAGATATGATTGTTATGATAGCGCAAACTGATGAGAATAGACCCGAATATCTTACCGTGTTTGTCCGACAAATGCTAAGACCAGTGTGTCATGGTAGGACGAGTCCCCGTTGAGTGTGAGTGCCCACATGCCTTTTATCCCCGGCAGGTCAATGGAGGCGTGCTCCTGTATACCGATACCATTTCTGATGATGCGGAGAGATCCTTGTTTAAAAGCGCCTGGGGATAATAAAAGCATACCTCAATCAAAAAAAAAATTCAAGAATGCTATAACACTCGCAGACCTTTGCTATAAAGAGAGTATCACAACCTTTTTTTTGAGGGCGAGAACCCAGAGTCGTTAATTTATAATATTAATGGAATTGGAATCTTCAAAAATCGGCCTTCCTCGACTCCTTTTATTAAAAAATTATGTTTTATTTTAATTAGTGATAATATTTTAACCAATGATACATTAACCGTTATTTGAGATTTGTATCTGATTGTATTGATGATTGGTAACTAATTTTTCATAATTCGACGGGCAATCATCGGTACTAATTGTACAGTTAACAATCATCAATACAATCAGATACAAATCTCAAATAACGGTATGACCTGTATTTGATGTATGAGTCGTGTGTACTCTATAAAGTAAGAAATGTGTATGCTTCAAAAGTCTGGGGCGTACCAGATACATTTATGTAGACAGTCATTCTTTCCAAACACATCTAGAGTTCGTCTTTTGCTCACGTAAAATGGCAGATTCGGATTGTACCTATGGTAAAGTCGGAGCTGGAGGAGGAATCGGTAGATTTTTAAACGATTCCACAGCCCCGTTTTTTTTCACAAACAATGGTCTAAAAACATGTTTACGCTATCAGTGGGTAATAGTGAGAGGTCTAAAAAAAATAAAAAGTAAAAATATTAATTTTTACCATTTAGCGCCTTAATTTTATGATTTTTAATTGCCACCAGGCCGGTTGTAAGGATCAGGCGGACGAAACATATGTTAGGCCACCAGCGGACCTTGGAAAAATCTTGGTGTGATTCGAGAATTGATGGAATAAGACATTCGTACTTACACCTATTATCTATGTCTACTTCACATCTTAGCTGTTTATTTTATACCAATAATCTTACGGTTAAAATTGTCACAAAGAGAGGACAAACGCAAAACGTATGTAGGTATCAGCATAGAGAACAGAATTAAGCACGCTGTCGCCATGCCCTTCCGTCAAATGTCCTCTCTCCATAGATACCGTGCAGCGGTGGTGGTTTGTTGTTGCCAGTGCCAGCGTCCGGAATAAATTTAATAAATGCACTATTTTGCTGACCTTAAAATAATTTGTCCTTTGTTTATGATGACTAACAATAAACAAGGATATAATAAAAAAAAATATCAAGGCAAGCACCAAAAATGATCAAGAAAATATTTGAAAGTGAAATACCTTTGTATATAGATGGCATGGAAAGCTAACGATATAGATAATGCATTTTTAATTTTCCCTTTCACTAAAATATAGTGACATGCAAATAAGATTTATAGATATTGCCTCACCTGAACATGTGATGAGCTGTCCCTGTCCTTGTCTCTCAAGGTCCACTATGCACATGTCCACAATGGGCGCCAGGTTTGTGAAGGATTCCATAATGTGCACGTACTGGCCCCCATCCTCGCGGGCTGCACTCAATCGCACAAGTGCCGAATCGCCCACGCGCGACCCCACAAATACGACTCCATTGTCAAGGTAGGTCATGCAATCGGGAATGGGAATTTCACCTGAAATGTTGTTACAGTAATGAAAAAATATTTTATACTTGATTTTCACATAAACGTCTTTGACAAATGTATAAATGAAATATAAAAGATAAACTGCTAATTTTTCTTTAAAAATTTGACGGAGCAAAAATAAGCATAATTAAATTTAAGCCAGTCAACTAAAGCGGACATAACAAAGTTTGTATACAATGGAACCTCGACTTACGGATTCTCTTGACTTACTTGAAAGACCGTCTCACTATCTTGATGTGTGTTTATTAATGCAAGTGGTGATATGAGAGTTAAGCCTTTTCTCGTGTATCGTTCCGAGAATCGACGAGCCTTCAAGAAATTCAAGATACAGTTGAATGTTATGTGGAGGTCCATGAGTGACGCCTGGGTCATTCGTATTTTTATCGTTGAGTGGATCAACAATTTGTAAATTGAGTGGAGGACGATATTCAAGAGCTTGTGAAAGCGCATGGCCGGGAGATGACCACCAAAGAAATAATGACAAGAGAATGCTTCATCTTGAAAGAGACTGAGAAATCTGTTACTTCAAATGAGATTAGGGAGATCTGCAAAATATGAGGAACAGTGCAAGATTTCATAGTGATGTTTTGGCAGTGTGAGCCATTAATCGTTTCAACAACATTGCAAAATCACATTTTCATCAAATCCTCAAAAAGAGCAAAAGTAGCAATACATAGGTTCCTGGTCAAAGTATCACGAAAACATTTTTTTTTTATTGAGCCATCAGTGATGAATATCAGTGATTCCGATATGGACAATTAATAAATTCTATTACATCTTTTATTATAATTTAAATATTAAAAAAATATTAAAATGTATGTATATTTTGTACTGGGTTATTTTGAAATGAATATTTTTGTTTCTTGGAAAAAATAAATAATTGTGTTTCCTCTATTTATTGTGGGGAAATTTGCTTAGACATATGCATTAGTTTTTTGAGGTATGACCATGTTAATGGAAAAAAATGTGTTTGTAAGTTGAGGTTCCACTGTACTTGACTTGTATTTTTTTTATTTAGAAGACTAGATGATAATAGCACAAAATTAAAAAATGTCCAATATATAAATGAAATAAGTCAAAAGCATAATATAAAAAATAGTTTAAGGAATTACCGAAATATGACCCACCTAGAAGCTCCACTTTGAGATCCTTGACTCCTTGAGTACCGTCAGGCCTGTCGTGCAGCTCTAGGAACAGCATAAATAATCTTCCAGCCATGTCACCGAGGAGGTAACGCAAACCTACGGCGTCCACCTTACAATAGCAGCTGATGGTGCTTGTCTGCATTAATTTTAATATAATAGTTAATTTTTTATTTTATTTACAAGAATCCTCAATATTTAATACAAAATTTTACATTTTTTCTGGAAATGCCACTTAACTTGTTGTGGGCCGTAAATTTTCTGAATTTTTTGTGATTTTTCTTTTTACGAAAAAACCATGAAAACATGTGTATATTAAAAAAAAAACACACACATTCATATTATTTTATCGTAAGTGTCGAAATGCAATGATTTTTTTATCATTTAAGTAAAAAAATAATCTTTTTTGAATTTCCATAATGTTTTTTTTTTTTTTTTTTAAATTTAATGGCTTGTCACCCAGTAAAAGGATGTTATTGCCAAAAACTAGTCAATAGGTCATCGACATAAACATTACAGCTCAATGCAATTACTCTCTAAAAATCGTAGTAACACTTTTAATACTTCCCGTCGGCAGTCTGTAAGCAAGAGCTGGATATTTGTAGGGAAAGGGACATTAAGATCTGCAAGATCCTGGAGTAGGGACTGAGTACCGACATTTAGAATGCAATTGAAAAACAAGTGGTTCAAATCCTCCTCCTCTTGTCCACACTCACAGATTGAGGAGTTAAGAACATGAATTTTTGCAAGGTGTAAGCGGATAGAGCAATGACCCAGACGCATTCGGCAAACCATTGAAGTCTCCCTCTTGCTCAATCTGATCCTGTGAAACCAGGTTCGAGATGGAATAAGTGGCTGAATAGCGGCGTAGTGTCGACCTTTTGACATTTTAGTGAGGTCCCAATGAGACTGCCACTGAAGTGCGGCATCGTTTCTTGTAATATTGAAAAGATCGCTCACTGGAATAGTGGAAAATGCGGCATCCCCCTGTGAGATTGCATTTTTAGCCAGCGAGTCTACCATTTCATTACCAGGGATGCCTACATGACTCGGAATCCAAGCCAAAACAATTTCAAATTTATCCAAGGAAAGGTCGTGAATTATACTCCGAATTTCCATGCAGATCTGATCATCAGTGTGCCGAAAGGGGCTGGATTTAATTTTGAGCAGAGAACTTAAGGAATCTGAAAGAATAAGGCACTTCTTTGATTGTTTTGGTTTACATGATTTTAGCGCTTCTCGGATTGCCAAGCACTCAGCAGTAAAAATGGATGTCTCTTTAGGGAGTTGAAATATACCTTGGATACCATCATTTGGACAATAAAACGCAGCACCCGTACAGCCGGTTGCCTGGAGTTTGGATCCATCAGTGAAAAATTGAGTCCAGCCATACCATTCTTTATTTATTATTTCAGAAAATATTCTCTTAGGGTTAGGAGTGAATTTGTCAATTCCCAAGGAAATGACTTTAGGGTAAAAAATGTGATTAGAAAAAGGAAATTTGTAGATAGGGAGAACAGGGTTTGATTGAACTCGAGGGATGAAACTCCCCAATCTGGAGAAGCTCCGAGTCAAAAGAGGAGGAGTTTTGCCTTTCCAATATGCATTTGACTTTGTGAGATCAAGGAGGGATTGAGAAATAGCAAGAATAGGGTGGTTGGGGACCCTGAAACACTTTATAGTAAAATTGTCAGCTAAATATTGCCTTCTGATTGCGAGAGGGGGCTCCAATGTTTCCACCTGCAATGCATTAATCGGAGATGATCTCATGGCTCCAATAATCAACCTCAAGCATTTTGACTGAATTTTGTCTAGTTTTATTCCTAAATATTTCGGAAGAGGATCAAGCAAAAAACTAGCATAATCTATATGGTTCCGTATAAAGGCATTATACATGAGTTTCAGAGTTAAAGGATGAGATCCCCACCATACACCTGATGTCGCACGGAGGAGGTTCAATTTCGTTTCGCACTTAGAGACCATGGAGATTACTTGGGAGGCCCAATTTAATTTTCTATTGAAGATAATGCCTAAAAATTTTATTTCATTGGCGAGTGGGATACTGAAACCATCAAATGTGACACACGTCTGGGAAATACGATGTTTTCTTGAGAAAACTATGGCCTGACTTTTTGAGGGGGCCATTTCGAGTCCATTGGAGATAAGCCAGGAGTTGAGCCCCGAGAGAGCTCTAGCAAGCTTCTTTAAAGCAACATGTATATCCTTATCAGAGCAGTAAATTGCTATGTCACCCGCGTATTGGAGTATGGAGCATATCTCTCGAATGGACTCCTCAAGGTCAGCAGTAAATAAACTATACAGAAGGGGGCTGAGGACCGAACCTTGCGGGAGTCCCTTCCAAAGATTTCTGATTAATTTATGAGACGGACCATCTATTAAGATCGTCCTTTCACATAAAATATTAAAGACTAGTTGTACTAATTTTAATGGAAGACCCAGTTTTATAAGCTTATATTTTAATAAGACCGGGCTCACATTGTCGTACGCACCACGAATGTCAATAAAGGCTGCTGCAGTACACTTACCGAGAGAAAGAGATATTCTAATATCTGAGGTAAGAATACTCAGGTTGTCAAAAACAGATTTCTTTTTGCGAAAACCAAATTGAGAGGACGAAAGGAGTTCATTATGTTCTGCATACCAATCAATACGATTTTTAATCATATGTTCAACCACCTTCAGCATGCAAGAAGATAGTGCTATTGGGCGGTAAGAGCAT
>JADDOH010013161.1:0-24101 GCA_016648135.1 Agrypnia vestita | reverse complement strand
TTAGATCCGGCCTAGCAGTGATAATGCCAAATTGTTCCAGGATCTCGGGCGAGTCTATTTGTCCGTTGACAGATTTGTAGAAGAAGGTCAGATCAGACAATTGTCTTCGAGTGATTAGTTTGCTGATTCTAAATCTGTTATATACGGTCTCGATATCTCCTGGTGATCGTGTACGATAGGCGATGCATTTACATAGTTTGCGCTGTATTCTGTCGAGCTGATTGATTAGTTTATTGGTATACGGCGACCAAATGACAGAACAGTATTCTAAAATCGGTCTCACAAGACTGTCGAATAGTCGTACCAGCGTGTAGACATTGCTGAAGTCCTTCCCAGCTCTAATGATGTAACCAAGAGTCTTAAAAGCTTGTGACGCAACTTTCTCCACGTGGCTTGAGAAATTCAGTTTATGGTCCACAATAACGCCAAGGTCCTTTGCCGAGGTGACTATCGGGAGATGATGTCCATCAATGAGATAATTAGCCTGATATTGATTTCGTGATCTAGAGACTGACATTACTGAGCATTTACCGATATTTAACATTAGTTTGTTTTTAGTACACCACCTGTGGAGTTCATTGAGATCGTGCTGAAGAATTTCTAAGTCTTGGTCATTAATGATTCTTCTGAAAATTTTCATGTCATCTGCATATAGTAGGTAATCGGATAGTAAATTGTCTGCGATGTCATTGATGAAAATATTAAAGAGAATCGGACCAAGATGTGAACCTTGAGGGACACCAGAGCATACTTCATACTCTTCAGAGATAAATCCATTAACTCTGATTTGTAGGAATCTGCCAGTTAGATACGAATGGAACCACTCTAATGCTGTGCCTCTTACACCATACAGACCGAGCTTGTCAATCAGGATTCCGTGGTCTACCATGTCGAAAGCCTTACTGAAATCTGTGTAGATAGCATGTACATCCACCCCCTGGTTCAGAGCATTGAGTATGTAGTTAATGTATAGATACAGATTCGTTGTTGTAGATCTGCCACCGAAGAAGCCATGCTGCTTTGTAGTAATTATATTTTTGAATGCAAATGTAAGTTGAGGAAGAATTAGTTTCTCGAAAAGCTTTGACATGGCAACTTGTATACATATCGGGCGGTAATTAGTTACCTCAGACCTAGTACCAGATTTGTGAATTGGGCTTATGAACGATAGTTTCCATGCCGAGGGAAAGACTCCAAGCTGTAGTGATTTGCTGAATATATGCGTTATGGGCTCGCAGAGACCGGCTGCACAATTCCTTAGGAAGAGATTCGGTACACTGTCGGGCCCAGATCCTTTGCTGACCTTCAGGCTCGTTAGCTGTTTAAAGACGTTATCAAAGGTGACGCTAAATTCCGATAAGTTAGCATCTTTGACGCTTCGAGTACTAGTATTATGGTCCGCTGGGGCAGCGTTGTTAATAGTATAGATACTCCTGAAGTATGATGCAAAGAGGTTACTTATTTCACCACCATTAACAGCTGTTTTCTCATTCCAAAACATTTCAGATGGAATGTCAAGGTTATTACGACGCTTGTTTTTCACAAATTTCCAGAACTGGCTAGCATCGGTCTCCATCAGGGACTCCACCCTGGTAACATAGTTCCTGTAGCAGCTGGCA
The DNA here is from genome assembly GCA_016648135.1 of Agrypnia vestita. NCBI lineage: Eukaryota > Metazoa > Arthropoda > Insecta > Trichoptera > Phryganeidae > Agrypnia > Agrypnia vestita. The sequence goes on along the minus strand of JADDOH010013161.1, from coordinate 22,482 downwards.
CTGAGTTTTTTGCACTCCAATCTCAGCTTCTTGAATCGGATATATGCTGGTTTTGTGGGTGTTCTCTTGTAGTGCGCGTGTGCCTCTTTTTTTGCCTAACTTTATTTATGAGTTCTTTTGAGAACCAACACGGGTAGTCGTTGGTTTTCTTTGAGAAGACTGGAACATGGTACTCAATGCATTCATTGATTTTCTCATAAAACCACTTAACTTTATCATCAACGGTGTCAATCATGTATAACTCAATCCAGTTGGTCCTAAGGAAGAATCTGTTGATTGCTACATAGTCAGCACGTCCAAATGCGTAGGTTGGTGGGCTATGTGGTTTTAAGTTGGCCTTGCTACTAACGTAAACGTGCAAGGCAGGGTGGTGTCGTCAATTATAGGGTGTGATTTATCTGGTTTTACGTAGAAATTACTGAAGCATAAGTCGAGGAGATGATCGTAGGAGTTCCGTACTTCGTTCATTTGCATGCATCCAGTGAGGAGTAGTTCGTTGTAGATGAGATTTTCGCAGTTATCTGGTGGAAGGCTACTAGGGATATTGTAGTCGCCTACAATGAGCATCTTTTATAAAAGAATTTTTTTAATTCAGATTTTTTAAATAAAATTGATTTGAAGATTTTTAATTTTATTCCTTTCAATGTAAGGATTAATATTTTTTGCTATTTTTGAGGAGTAAGGTATAGCTGAAAATTTGTCACTGAAGTAATGGAAAGTATATTTTTTTAATATACATTCCATAACGATTGCTTTCCTTGGAAAGTATTTATAAAACAGTGAAAACTTTGAATAAATCAAATCAATCCAATATCAGGATATGTTTTCTCGCAATTTAGAACTCCTATAAGAAAAGTTATTCAAATTTTTGTAATCATATCCCGCCCTCTGAATTCGGGATACGAAACGATTGATGAGAAACTTTGCTCAAATATCTTTTTTTGGACGAAAATATTCCAAGTTTTATGAATATAAAATAAGTATATTGGGAACTTATCGAAACTTTTCTTTTGTGTTTTTGGTTTCATATTTGATTACAATCTCTTCTCTATTCAAAAAAGTTTTCTTGTATCGTTCAATTTTATGGGGTTGTATTGGTATCTTGGACAGGGAGATGATTTACATCATGAAGTAAGCAGAGTCCTAAGGAGGCTGAAATGAAATTATCCGTTCAGAGAGAGTTTATTTTTACATAAAAAAAAATATCGAAAAATGTTTGCCATTCAGAAATTTTCTTAAATAGGTTAAGCTTAATAACATATGTTTTTCTTACCGTTTGATATAACTGCAAATACAGGATATCTTGATCTGAAAAAAAAAACATAATTTCAGTAATCACTTTATTTTTTATGTATTATGTATAAAAGAATGGCATGTTGGTGTAAAGGTCATGATGCTCGCCTAGTATTCAGGTGGTCAGTGGTTCGAGCCCCATTCCAGGACTCCGCAGGTTAGTTTTATTTTCATATCACAGGCTTTTAGCTTAGTAATATTTAGAATATTGATACGACACGTAGTCCTTGTTCATATCACTATTAAAATAAAAAGTGTCTCACAAAGTTTTGTTAGAGTTATAGTTAGGATGTAAAGTGCGACATAAACCCGTGACCTCGTGATTACTAGGCAAGTATTGTAACGCTAGACAAACACGTCCACTTTTATTACCTGTGCTAAGAGATGGCAATTAATATCATTTCTCTAACAATAGTGATTAGAACTTAACCAGGGATAGTAAGTAGTGCCTCACAAACTAAATATGTTTACATAACTAATTTAAAAGGGAACAACATCAGAGCTGATGTCGCAGATTCCCGAATGATGGACCCCGCCATGGGATCTAAAACTTCTGCAGGACATATTGGATACACATGCAGAAAAGCCCAAAAACTCTACACATAACATAAGAAACGCAAATGTTTCCAATTATATCTTCAAATGAAGAAATGACTTTAACACAAATATTATAATCAGTAAATAATTCAAATTCTAATATATATATATATATATATATGCAGTTTGTCAAACATGCTTGTAAAAAAAATAAAAATATTTGTCATAAATTTTCAATTTTAAAAAAATTATCTTTTATTTCTTATTAACTTAAATTAGCTGAATCTAGTGAATAATAAAATTATACACAAAATTACTTCTGAAAAATTTTGTATTCAAATATATATGTGATTATTATAATAGGCATGATGAAAGATTTTGAAACATCTTACTATAATGTAGGTACACGTCTACTTTTACCGAAAAATACATTATTTCATTAATAAACTAAGTTTTTACGCAAATAATTGCATTTTCATCTACCTATAATGCCCGCAGGTGTCATGGCGTCTACGTGACGTCAAGCCTAAGTACACATTGCATTGTGTCTATGACAACAGTTGGTGTTGGTTACTTAGGCATGACTATGTGTTTCGATAGCAAATTCGATGTTGATCTTTATAATAATATAAATTAATCTCAATGTGTATATTTAAACTGGATCATATTTTAATAATCCTTTAAAAATATTTTCTTCTTATATTTCTCGGATTTTTTTTCTAAAGGTAAGAAAATAAGTTTTTTTGAAGAACTTTATTTTTTATTTTTTGTTATGTATGTGTTATATAATTTGAGAAGCAGACGATCAAGTGAAATTCAAAGACCTATAAATATCCTCGTACAACGCGTGTCTATCGTGTGCAGGTCGGGGCTTAGAAACGACCTGACAGAGAGGCTGCCCGGAGCGCTAAACCAACAGGTCACCTACTGCGGCATGAAATTCATTACGCTTTTGGTGAGGTTCCTTTGTCTTCAATATAATTCTAATAAGGCGTTCGAAAAGGCAGTACGATTTCTAAATATTATAATAAATTCTCTCTGTTTTATTCAAATAACTTTTAAAAAAGAGAGATGAGAAATTTTTATTCATTTTCATGTAGATTTTTGGCAAATGGGCCACTTTGTATGACTTGGCATTAGGTACTAAAACTTTTTTGTTTTCGTTTTTTTTTAAAATAACAAATGAAAATTTTCATCATCTGTCAAATTGCTCATCAGCTTATGCGCACATCTCTTCACGTAGTATTTTAATAATATCGAATGATATTTAACATTTGACTAAAAACACAATAATAGAATTCAAAAAAACATATTTTATTCAGAATTTCAGAATGTTTCGTAGCTACGTTCTTCGCGATATTTTTAATGATATATTGTTTTACTTTAACGCAACATTTCAATTGAGCGAGAAATTATTGAGAAAATGAAATAAAGGTACAAATATTTCTTTAAGATCCAAATACCTTTTTCAAAGGATTTTTTGATAATTTATGATTTGATAATTAAGGGGAAGATCGAGGTAGAACTCATGGCTCCGTGAATGGACAGGGGTAAAGACGGTGGAAGAGGTGTTTCGAGCCAATAGAGATGGGGAGATGTAATCTCAAGTGATGCTCAACTTTGGGGGGGCCTGATACGACGCCAGGAGAAGATAGGAGATGATTTTTCTAAATTTTAGGATAAAAGACTATCTTGATAGAACGCATTCACTCTCTTATATGAGCGTTAAGACTCCGTCCTCTACAAGATATATATCCAATAAGTTTAATTAATTAGAAGTAATAAAATGATCATTGGCTTAAAACCAGATTAATCTGCTCGTAACACAACTTAAACCAAATCTCTACAACGCACTCATGAATAAGTTACGGGCAATCAACTGAAATACGAGATTTAGAAGTTCATAGTATTATGATATCAAGGCAGCCATGTGCGCAAACAATTTTGAAAAGATTTTTTTTATTTGTTTTTTTTATTCAATTAAATATATGGTACAAATACAATTCTTATATATTACATATCAAATTGACATTTTCTTAATGATTTGTAGTCATGTTGACCTCATCCGTGAAAAGAAGCTTTTGAGTCTGATGAGGGAGCCACAGTTCTTATTTTATATAAGAACTGTGCATAATATACGAGTCATTTAATAATACGGTAATAAATTTATCATCTGTAAATAGTATTTTGAAAAATGCTATAGGTTAAAATGATTTATGAAATTATGTTTAATTTTAGGAATATTGTAATTGTTTTAATTTGCTCTGAATTGTTACTGATGCAGCATATCTCGATAGGTAAATTATTTTAGTAATTAATGGATTTATAAATATAGTGGTTCTGCATTTGGGTTGTTTTAAATTTAGGCATTATGTATTGGTTTCTATTTCTCATAAGCTTTAAGTATTTCTGGTTTTCTGTAATGTTTCTTTCTTCGCATATTTTCAATATGGAAACTTGCTTGAAAATATCATCCACGTTTGGTACTGGAAACAATTTAAAAAGATCTTTTGTTGAAAAGGTAGATTTTTTTTTCAGTGGTATTTTAATAGTGATCCTCTGTGATATTTTTACTGAGTAAAAATAAAATATATATTTTTTAGGCTAATTTAATTGTGATGGGAATTTTGATTCATACCAATTTTAAACACAAACTTCAAGTATTTTACATTTTTCAAAGTTATAAGAATCAAATATTATTAAGTAATAATTCACTCGCCTATGTTTTTATCTGTATAAATAATGAATAAGCCAAAACGATAAACCTACAGGTAACTTCTATTCGGATGCTTATACCAATTGGTCTACCACTTACTTGACCCTTAAGCAGTTCATAGCTACCCACTTGCAGTATGTCCACTTGTACAAGTGATTAATCCGGATTAAAAAAAGTTTAAAATTTGTCCTAAAAGAATGACGCTAACAAATTAAAATAAGTTTTTAATATAGTAAAAGGAATGCTTAAAATAGCAAACCTTGCATTAGAATAGGTCACCTAAAGCAAAAGTACAAGTAATCCGATTCTTCAGGTCTAGTTACTCAACACAAAATCCATATATAAAATACAGTACAAACAGGTTAATATTGGTGGTGAATCGACATCCCTGGGTTAGGGGATGCTTGGGTTTCATGTTGCGAGGGTTTGGAGAAAATTCGATTCGGTAAATTTAACAAAATAGTTCCAAGAACACGTTACAACTTCTTCTTCAAACAAACTTCTATGAGAAAAAGCAAAAAGGTAGATTTATTATGCTTAAAAAGTGTCTCTTTAAGTGTAAAAACAGATTTTATTTGAATTACGTGACGATCATTTAGTTGAGTAAACTTTGAAAAAGTAATGAAAATAATTGCCTTTGTCAAAGATCAAGTTTACGAGTAAAGAAGTAAATATACTAGTAAAAGTAAAAGTTATATTAGAAAAGGTTCTTTCTATTTTTGACCCAATCACGTGATTGGTATTCTATATCAGCGTTTGTTTGCAACAGTTACGTTTGAAAACTGTGATGGTGATCACCGTTTTATGATATTACAGTACATAAAAAAATCAACACAAAATTAGAACGCAGAAAGCATTCAATTTCGCAGTTTCGTAGAGTAAATAATGAAATACTGTCACGGGACGTGGCTGAGGATGGCAAATGAACACACTTAAACAATTTAAAGTTTAATTTTTTACCAACTGTCAACCAAAAGTCACTGGACACGAGTTAAATCGGAGTGCTGTTCTTAACACTTATTATTGCACCGTTTCTATTTCGCACAAATAAATCCTACTCACAACTAAATATCTTGCTTTGATCACATTTTTGTGAACTCCGTTCAATATTTGCTCGTAGAAAAACTTCTTGTCCCGGTAGGAACTTCCCTTATTTATTATCGCTCGTATCACTAACGCTGGTCATTCTACGCTTGCTCTGTTGTTAATATCGCTTTCGTTGACTATCACGAATGACTGACTCCACGTTGCGTGACTCCCTTGTATTTAAAGGTAACATTGTCTTCTAGATCCTTTACGACTTTTATGGAACTTTCGAGGGATTACGAGAGCGTTATGGACGACTCCAAAGTGTTGTTGTCAGTATTCAGTAGGTTCACCATCTTGTTACAATACTCAAACAATAATCAAACAAAAATTAAACCGGTATATTTTGTATTTCAGTTAAAAATTATTTTTTTTCAGATAGTACATTAGATTTTTTTTCTCTAACGTACAGTCCTATCTTGAATATATTCCCTTTTACCCTAATTCTTTCTCACCCTTCACTATTTACCCCTATTTGAACACTTGATACCAAGGTTTGTTTGTCCATGATATTTAAGGTTTTTTTAGTACTCCGTATTAAGTATATTCTAATGAAGAAATGTTATTTCCGAAACCGATTTGTTTTTACCAAAAATTAAGTGGTGATAAACTATGTTGTTTTGAATTTATAATAGCCACAAATTAATAGCAAAATAAAATAGTACAATAGTAGTAAAATATCAATTCAAATTAGAAAAATTGAAAAATTATCAATATATATTTGCATTAGCAGTTGTCAGATTGAAAAAATTTTTCCAAAGTAAGCCTGGATTTAAGTTGTTGATTCGTAAATATTTTATAAATTATAAAACTTACTCCAAACTGGTTTTAGATCGAAAGTTATGAAACGTGCCAGATCACTAAATTGAGTGATCAAATATTTTTTCAGACAAGGCCATGTTCTCCGAGTATTTTACGAATAAAATATTATTACAAATTACATCGGAATATTGAATTCGACATGAACGAAAATGTGATGTCGCAGCTATCAAAAGGGAACGAGGGCCTCAATATGCTATCCTTATACACAACTCTTTCATCCACATTTATATTTATATCTTTTCGTGATATAAATAGGACCATGTTAATTATTAATTATGACAGGTCTTGCGTGAATGTCCTTTATTTCAGTTGCGATTGTATAACGCTATAACAACATATAAATTTTGTCATTTCTAACCAACCTCTCTTTATGAACACAACTGTTTGTACCCGGCGTTGTACGGGTTGAGGATTAAGTTGAAAATAAATTTCTAGGGGGAAATAAAGATTTCATTGTTTTCCAAAGCCTCTAATTAAAATAATGTTTCAATTTAATCAACGCTGGGATGGATAGGATGTCTAGGGAAGAAACGTGGCCTATTTTTTCCGTCGGGAATATGAATGCAAAATTGGGGTCCAATCGGTGAAGCGGTGTAGATTTGTACCGAAAGTAGATCTGGGGAAGTAGATAGGTAAGAAGGGAAAAAGGAAATATCACCTATATTACCCGACTGGTCCTAAAGAATAAGTTTACAAAAGGTACAGATTTGCATGGAAAATGTATCAATGGAGGGGGGTGGGGTAAACGGTGAGGAGGGAAATGTCACCTATGTTACACACCAAGTCCCTAAGAATACGTGTCAAAATTTGAGTCAGATCGGTTAAACGGTGTAGATTTGTACAGAAAATATATCTGGGGGATGGGATGGGGTGGAAAAGGAAGGGGAAATGTCACCTCTATTACCCACCTAGTCCTAAAGAATAAGTTTGCAAAATTTTAGTCCGATCGGTCGATCGGTATAAATAAAACCGCTAACGAAGGATGAAGCAATACACCTGAAAATATATTTGGGGGATGGGATGGGGTGGAAAAGGAAGGGGAAATGTCACCTTTATTACCCATCTAGTCCTAAAGAATAAGTTTGCAAAATTTTAGTCCGATCGGTCGATCGGTATAAATAAAACCGCTAACGAAGGATGAAGCAATACACCTTCACGCAATGCATACATTCTGCAAACGCGTAAAAATAATCAGTTTGTCTTTAAACTCCGCGGCGATAAGGCACTCCCCTGATAACCCTGATGAATCTAGCGAAACGTCGACAAGCTATTGTCAACAGATCCATGCGCTTCGTATTAAATATCCATTAAAATGTGGTCCTTTATCAAATTATTATTGTAATTTATACCGTTAATTTATGGTTGGATATAATTATATATTTACAAACACTTGGTAGAAGCTACGTTAATAAAACAGATAGAGAACTGCATGGATTCCTAAATATATCTGTTGAATTCTACGATGGACTTTTTACTTTATTTCATTTTATTAATTTATTCGGAAATAAAACAAGACACAAGTTAATAACGTACATATGAATAAGAGCATGACTTATCAGAATTGAACAAAGTGTGTCCTAACATACTTCAACTAGAAACGAAATTGAAATAAGTAAACAATAAGAAGAACAAATAAAAAATAAAAGACGAGAAAAATAGCAATTGAATAGAAAATAGAATATAATGAAGTCATGAAGTAAAAATATAATGAAATAAGTGACAATAAGAGACAATAAAACATGGACATGTATCTTGCGTCGCAGAGCATTTTATACTTATGTTTGGATATTAATTAAATATTGCGACGCAGATTAATATTCACTTGTATTCTTAGTTCATATGAAGACACAATATAGAAATCAATGTTTTTAATTGATAATAGGGGTAGAGAATTAAATACGTCTCGACAAATCTTATACAAGTTGAAAATATCGAGAGCTGTGCATCTGTTTTTTAAAATAAATATGTTTAAATATTTTGGTGAATCTGCATCGTGCTACTGAGGAATGTGCAACCTGAAGCCAAGCGTTCTTATGTAGGTAGTTTCTTTGTATTTTTTTAAGGTTTTCAATATATACATAATAGTAGTACATTATTCTAGCGAGTAGCTTGTTGGTCTTGTGGTTAGGACACTCGCCTTGTGATCCAAAGGCGGCGGGTTCGAACCTCACTCCAGACTAGCTAGTCTAGTTAGTCCTATTTTCATAGCACAAGCGTTTAGCTTAGTTTGAAAATAGTAAGAATATTGATATGACATGTATTCCGTGTTCGCATCTCTATTTTTTTTTTTAATTAAAAAAAAAATTCTAGTGACAAAGGAAATAAAGTATGTAAGTCTTTATCTAGCTGAAAAAAAAAAACTGAAAAAAATGCGTGTTAGAGAGGAGTAAGTTTATAAATAATAGATGTGTTTATGTTTATATTTAAGTTATTAATTGTTAAATTTGTTATGTACATTTCATCTGTATTAAATTTATTAAGAATGTATAGTATTTGATGTTACTTACTCTTACACTAGCATTTTATCTCTTATACTACCACTTTTAATACTACCATTTGTTTTCTTATTTTTATTATGTTTGTAATTACTCTTTTTTGAGTATAATAAAAAATGGTTTTCAAACAAGGTTTGTTAGTTTTTCAAATCATTTTCGATATTTTTTTCTCAATATTTTACTATTGGCGCAACATTTCCGACATCCTCATGGTAATGAGATGATTTGGGAGTCGGAATATATCGTCCAGTTGAATCGAGAATATCTAAAACACAGGTGCTCGCTTTGAGAAGTTTGCCATTGTGCCGAGTTCAGACAGTATTCGGGTCACATTTTGCATATTTTAACATACTGCCTCCGTTGGCCGTATGTCGCCCAGTTTACTTAGACACCCCTCCCTTTTGATGAGCCGCCCCTGGCCGCTGTCCGGGTGGCGCCGGGCGGCCCGGGCTCCGGGGCACGACCGCGCGGGGCAATATGCTCGTATATTGCCTCTGTTTGTATTTTCCTTACGACCATCCGCCCCGTGCTTCTCCTTTTGCAGAGCAAACACTCCAGGGCGTAATCACTTGATGCTCACTTTAAATTAAAGAGACGTCCAATGATTTTCCCGCACGTGTCTAAACATATTTAGTTCGTTTTAACATTCATTATTTCTAAAAAAATCTAGTTTTGCAGGCGTCCCTACAAAATGAGTTTTTATAGTACATCATAAAAGTGATTTTATTATTTTAAAATGGCCTTTATAACAGTATGCCCCATGTGTGATATTTGATTAAACATAATTTCAGACTTCAAAAGTTGGCTAACCTGGAAAAAGTATATTTTTTCATCTATGTTCTGGTGGTTACAAATATGACAGATGACAACAGTTCGACGATGTCACTGGGATTGCTTAGCAACTCTTAAATAAAGAGCAAATTAAATTAAGTAATTAATATTAAATAATTGACAAGTGAATATGAGAAAAAAAATTAAATTCTTGTTCTTTATTTCACTAAGTATTTTTTTTCTCTCCTTTAAATTTTTGTTTTGACATATAGGCCATCTGTATAGGGACGCCTTCATTTGTCCACGTTAGGGGTTCCACCACACCGGGAGCCTGAAAATGGGGTAGGAATTTGATGATTTTTTACAAAAAGAGGATTAATTATTTTTATTTATTGGCACTTAATAAATTTGTAAGAAATCAATAATTTTAAGCACCTATTAAGATTTTTAACTCTCATTCATGCTGGCTCTTACCCCGATCAGTCGTGTTTACTAGTCCAATTTTGGGTAGGATTCAAAATTGGCCTTTGACAATGAATAGTGTTATCTATTCGAAACGTCGGATGTGTAAAAGTCCGTTTCGGAACTATTTGACGCGGGTTCCCCCAGAAAATAATTCGTTACCTTTTACCCGTGAAAATCTTAATTATATATTATATATATATTATCTATATATAATTATATAAATATCAAATAATAAACTTAAAAAAATATTCTAACGGAATCTGGAATCGAACCACGGGTCTCTGCCTATCACGTATATAGCGTGTTAACCATTTTACTAATTCGCCAATTTTTGGTAGTTACACGTGTAATTTTTGTCATGCCTATTCCCCTGGAGCACCTCCACCGTGACTGAGATGCAATATTCCACCAGTTTAGGAGAAGATACTCGTGGCTTTTAGGCTTTTCTATGTGTTTTTTAAATGTTTTAGACGTCTCCCAAAGAGACCCTTCTCGATGTTTCGATAGTGTTATGACATCAACAAGGAATTCGGACAGCGCCTAAATTCTCTTTAGCATGCCATTCTGTGAAAATATTATTTATTTTATAAGATGCTATAACAATTCAGATTCAGGGGTCAAAGCATTCATTTTAATATGATTTTCCTAAGTTTTCAATAACATTTTCAATTCTGTCATTTTTTATTGTTACTTTCACGTGTTCCCAAACCTTTATTTGTGTACGTAAAAGTCAAAAGCATTTTTCCTGAGAGCCGCCATTTTGATTAAAAAAACTTGATCGAGTAATAAAGGCAGACGCCGCCGGCTCGATATTGAGGAAGTTTTCCTTAATAAAACATGGCACGAGTTGATTGTTTTTCCTTCTTGGTTCAACTCCCTTTATCCTTTCTTCTTACAGCTGGTCTTAATGCCTAATGCGTCCCTCTGAGTAACTCCTTTATGCTGCATTACATAAAAAACCGTTTCGTTAATGTTCTAGAAGCAGTTTCAGAGCTTTTTTGCCGGGACTGCTAATTAAATGAAGTGGGGGACTAGTCTGCGGTACAGAGTGGTGCAGTAGCTGCAATATTTGCAGATCATTCTCGATTTCATCGCGAAGCTAATTCATTTTCTTTCGCTAATATTTGTGCAGTATTCAGGGAACATTAAAATCGAGTACTGAAGCTCGCCATTTTGAATCCTTTATAGTGGGATTAAATATTTTTTCATAAAATGTAATTTTAAAATACAGCGTTACAGAGCTAGTCCGCAATAATTTCTAGGCAGATTCCTGCCTTAATTATGAGTCGGAAATATACAAACATATTTATTTGTAAAGACATGACCATATTAATATTTATGGAGGTATACGACATCGAAGTTGCCATTTTTTTCAATATTTCTGATTTATTTATAAAAGTTAGACTGTCATTTAAAGGGTCACACCTACCTGAACCAATAAAAAAATCAATTTTTTGATCGATTGAGACGTCTCGTCAGAAATCCAAAAAACCGTTCCAGACACATGGAATGCAGTTTTACAGCTATTTGTAAAAAAAATGGTACGGTTTTATTTTAGGTCTTTGTCTAGGTTGACCTACATACCCTTTTATAGAGTGGCCCATCGGGTACGCCGGATTTAATTATCACACGATCCTTTTATATTATGTTTTGTAACCCTACTGTTTGATATTTGTCGTCTGGCTCGAAAAAGCTGTACAGTATACTGTAAATGAACATGAATACAACTCGAAAAAATTATATTCTGATAAAAAAAAAACATTTTATTATGCCTATATTTTTTTCTGTGAAATCAACCGACATATGAAACGAATACCTATTACGGAAGTGATATCACATCTCTCACCAATTGAGATACACAGTACACATTGCAGCCAACGTACACCGCTGCGTTTATCCCTCGTACCAATCGCATGTTTGTCCGACGGAGTGACTAGGACGTAGATAGACAGATAATCTCATGTCATACGTACAAAATATTAATGCGAATATTACCACCACAATGCAGGTACGTAGGCCCTATATTGCAGCATATATTGTATGAAAACATATATTGTGACAAAAAACCTAATTTTAATATTTACTAGACAGAATATTATAAAATAATAAAATCAGTATAATTGTGATTGGAAAATTATGAGATATATTTTTTTATTCCGTCTAAATTATTGTAACGTTCAGCTTATTTCAATGTACAGACTGAATATTTAGGGTTAGATGGCCTTCTATTGTGACTGCGGTCATTGACCTCCAAATCCGATGATCTCGAAACAAAAGAAGAAAACGATTAAAATTTCTCACCACGTAACTTCAAGAAGTTATTTAAGAAATATTCCTCAATAGGGTGTTAATCTAAACGAACGCTACCATGCACTAAGGTTCCTAACGAAAGAATTTGAGGGGTGGGTAAAAAGAGATGGGTGGGGTTTAACAGAGCTAAAAATATAAAATACGAATAATTATTTATTTATTAAAATTAACGGACATAGTTCAATAAAATATATTACATAACATGAACAACATAAAATACAAGAGAATAAAAGTTACAGCAATTTAAAAGAAAACCAAGGACACATGAAAAGTTCTAACAAGATGGAGACAAAATCTAAACTATCTAATCAGAGATTGTTTGAATCTGGACAGACTTACACCAAAGAAGTCCAGATCCTGTTTTGAATTAATAACACGACATAACCGTGACATGGGAGCATGGAATCCATTATTGGCTCTATGATGGCTGAGAAAAAACAGTTAATTATTTCTAAGTCTACGGGAAGAGATATTGAATTTTATTTGGCCCAGTAATGAAGGCACGTCAGTGTGGCTATCTAATATTTTGTATATGGTGATTAAGTCAGTGTTTTCTCTACGTTTTTGGAGGTTATAAATTTTTAACATTGACTCAATAATGAGTTGAAACTCAAAATTAATAACAAATTAAGAATCAAATTCAATTTTCCTATAATTCTCTGTTTTATTCGGCATTTTTGGGTTAAACATTAGTTCCTTCTACATCCCCTTTAAACTGCGCCTCGTTTCACTTTCCCAACCTCTGACATTCTTGATCTCTTTCGGTAGGAACCTTAGTGCATGTTAGACTTCGGTTAGAGTAACTCTTCTTAAAATTAGGCAACCCGCCCTTAAAGAGCGATTTGTAAAAGAGTAACACGCATGTGGGGAATATTTTGGGAAGATTTTAATGTGCGAATAGTTGTGGCGTGTAGTGGTTTTTATGTGCTAGTTCACTGATTGTCCTGTGTCAAACCTTCTTCTTCTTATTTTTCTTTTAGTAGATCTGTTGATCTGTGGTACTGAAAACTACGTCTCCTGGGATGACGAAGTCCAGCTATATGATATATAATAAATAATTTATCCTTAGTTAATCTTTTGATTGTTTTCAACTAATGTCATAACTAGATAAGCAGGAATTTAATTAAGAACAATAATAATGAGAAAAATAGGACACTGTCTATATAAAAGCGCTGTCTATCTTCGTGAGAGCAGCTCTAAAAATCGCGTGGGAAATATAAGACGCTACCCATCTCAAACTGTTTCAGCTCCATCGTACCAAAAACAGGTCAAACCAGCAATAATTTGAAAAGAAAGGACTGGGCTCTGTGTACTTTAAAGCCGTAAAAGGTTCAAACACGCCCGGGTGCGTCACACCCAACCTCGCCGGGCTGGTATTATCTGATGTGTCTTCTAAAACTAGATAAGGAAGATCTCAAAACCTAGGATAACATAATTGCCCGCATCGAGTTCCCGAAAAAGTTTAATAAACTTTGTAGTGCTCCGAGTCTCCAAACTTTAATTCAAAGGCGACTCCATTATCAGAAAGATAAATCTTAAAATGAGCATTTTATATTCGGAACTTTAGTACATAAATTACCTGAAGTACAAAGAAGAAAGCTGCCCCTGAAAACCGTTTTAAGATAATTAATGGCGTGTAATTTATGGTTATCAAATTGATAAAGTGATTTATTCTATAATTACTGGTAATGGCCTCACTTGCTCCTCCGCTTGCCGTCTAACTAATTACCGACAAAACTAAACAGATCTAAATTCTCTTCGACTAAACAACTTATGGCTTAACTGAATCTAAAGACGATCCTGCGATTTCCATATGTTACTTTAGGTAACAACCATAAACCACGTGCCCTGATCAAGAGGGGGGGGAGGGGTTAGGTAGAATGCTACGCTGGGCTACGTGAGAGAGGAGATTCTTTAATTTATTATATTTCATCATATATTTCATCAATTAAAGCTGTATTGAATATGCCATTGATAAATCTGTACAAAATAAATCATTTTAAATTAGTTTTGTTAAGAGAAAGCAGAGGGTCAAAGCAAAATTATGTTTTGCTTTGACCCTCTGCTGTCTGCTCTATCTGCTCCTCTGACTCCTCTGCTGTATGACAAAAAGAACGTTAGGGCTACATGGGGAGAGGGAAGGGTTCAAAAAAGTTCAAAATAGAAACACGTGGTTTATGGACGCTCCCTATCAGCTGTCAAATTGCAGGGGCTGTTTGGGGAAGATGTGACCTACTTGTCGAGTAGTGTTTGGTACAGTATTGGATGCTTGTTGATGGATGCGTGTGAAGAACGACTGCCTCCAATGTCAGCTACATCCTCGTACTCGTCGGTAATGCGAAGTGTATTCTATGAACTATATGTAGTTGATCAAGATGCAACGTGTGACTGACATTATACCACAAACATAAAGACTATTGATTTTGACTAAAATCAATCGTCTTATTTCTTCATTTCTGATTTTATCTCGAAGGCTCACGCCGAGCATTTGCCTTTCCATGGCCCGCTGTTTTTATTTTTATATAACATTTTAATTTGTGTATGCTTTTTTCTGTTAGTATTGTAGTATATTCTAGGCCATATGTCAACATCGGTAGGATTCATGTATCGAACATTTTTCTTTTCAGGCATGCCTTACGTGATATAATTTATAAATACTAATTTTAAATATTTTCAAAATGTTTCACAACTAAGAAATATTATACCTGCGTGTCGAGAGAAAGCCTTCTGATAGGTCATATATGTCCTGTAGACACAAAAAACTGCCAGACATACTTTCGCATATAAATAGTTTCGTCTCCTTCAGATGTCAATAATTTGTCTTAAATTATAATGATCCTTCTGGGGACATAATCCAGCAATTATATTCTTAAAAATTTGAACATGCCTAAAAAATGTTCAAAAAGTAACTATTTAGAAACACATTTGAAGATATCTTTAGCACTGCATCTTATATACAAAACAAAATGAAAAGAATGAATAAATAAAGAATGAATGTCACATAATGGAATTTTAAATAAAAACATTCATCATCAGAAGATCAAAATATTATTTATTTTTCGCAGAACCGTAGCTAAAACAATGCTTGCAAATGTTAGTAAACATTCGGTAAATTTTTAGAGTGCAAAATGGACCAGTGGTTTTATATTTTGTTCATGTATTATACAAGAGAGGCTAAAATTTTAGTGGCAGGGAAAAAATATTTTTAAGCTAAAAGTAAAACTACAAAAAACCTGTTCTACGATTGTAAAGCCGTGTATAAAATTTAATTAAAAAGAAATAATATTTCACGGGCGCCACATAATATGAATAATTAAAAAAAATATGTACTAGAACATTAATAAGGAAATTAATGATTTTAGCTATCAACGAATTTACTTTTAAACCAGAATATATCTTAACTTAATTGAAGCGTTCAATAATAAAATAACGTATTTTGAAATACGAAATAAAATGATCGGATGAAATATTTTCTTCCAATCGGTCGATCTCCGTTTGCTTAGCAGTAATACTATTAGGAGGATTTTATTTGCTCTCCGGATATAGAAATCAAATTAACTGCGGTAGAAAACGTTCGAGATATTTTCTGATTTTATGTGCAATTACAATTGTTACCGTCTGTAGAGAATCACATTTAAATAATTGATTGAGAGATTTTTTTTGTTTTCCTTTGTCAACGCTTTTAGTCAATTAAGTTTTTGAAAGTAGTCGTATTTAAACATTTTATTTTTTGTGATGTATTATAATTATTTTTTTACAACTGTATAACGTGACCGTGAACAATAAATGATATGCATATATTTTTAAATACAGATGTGTATACGGAAAAAGTGTCGCTTCAATATTTTTCCACTTCGTGCTAGTGCAACAACGCAGCTACTGGGCGCAGTGTGTAGTTATATATTAAAAGTTGCTGATATTATGGACCGTATTGCGAAACTAAAATAGCAGTGGGCTGGACATATAGATTGACAGGAGAATACCTAGGACTAGATGGGCACCCAGAATCCTATAGTGGAGGCCCTGGACGAAAAATGGAAGCGTCGGAAGACCTCACAAAAAGGTGGTCTGACGACATTGTCCAGCAAGCAGGAAGAACCTGGATTTGAAGGAGAAATAGAGAGAGTGGAAGAAACTGGAAGAGGCCTACATCCAGCAGTGGAGGGAAAAAGGCTAAGGAAGAAGAAAAAGAAGAGGCATCATAGTCTTTTTTATATGATTTTTTAAATACAAAAATCATACATTTATTAATTTTTCATAACTTATCAATCAATTTATTGAATTGGCAGCAAATCTGCGTACCACATACCTTTAGTATAACTCTTTTCATTATTATTAATATTTTTTTCATTATTATCTATCCTCTTAAAATTTAATCTCAAATTAATTCTGTTCTAAGTAAACTTTTTTTTTAAACCTCGATACATTTAGGAAATTGGAGAGAGAATAAAGTTTTACTGTTGTTACAATGATATGCGTATTGAACGAAATTTTGTACATGTTTGTGAACCATAAACATTTATTTTAATATACGTATAATCTTTAGAAATAATTTTATAAAATATGCAGTTATAAGTATCAAGGAATTAATTTAATATCGGTAAAATGCGAGTTGGTTAAACTATCGAGAGAGATAGAGTTATAAATAATTCATACCATAGTTCATACATACATAATCATTCCCACGTAAACCTACAGAATGCGCTAATGAATTCTGATGGTCTTCTATGCACTGCTATAGAGCATAGAAGTTATATACGAGTAGCACTCTGATAATAGAGAATGCGTTGGAGGGGATGAGTTTGACAAGTTGTAGCCTATTTGATACAGACTGCTGTTTCCATAGTGGCTTGGTCAATTAGTCAACGCCTTTTAGCTAATTTAATGAACAATGCGAGTCAGTAGTTGAAGTTTATCAACAATTTCAATTAGCTGCCCTAACTGCCAGATTGTACGGCGCCAAACTTTTATTTAAAGGATTTCTCGTTTTTTTCGACAAGCCAAACTGTAATTTTAAAAATAACAACACAAAAAAATCAAAAAGTCAACAAATTAAAAAATAAAAAACACTGGCCGATATATTGTAACTATATGATAGAAATTAGGAGGAATTACACACTCTCAAAATCTCTCGTAATCTCTGGAACACTCTGGAATCGACTAGGATGTTATCGTTAACTTTTGAAACATTAAAGGAATATTACGTACAACTAGCGCAGTACGAACAGCGCATGATTTATCAAGTGACAGATATTATTCGGGCGAAGTATCTACCGACGATCGAAAAGCATTTCTAGTGAAAAATTGAACGGAACATTCTCAAAAGTAATCGAAGCGATAGAAAAAATTGATAGCTTTTTTAAAATAGTAAAAGTAGATGTATCATTTATGCAAAACTACATAAAATGTCTCAATTCTTTCGTTGCTGTTGTGAAATTATTGCCAACTTTCCCAGAGAAGTAAAAATACCTCGTTTGTATTTTGATGGTAAAGTATTTATTTTTTCATTGATATTTTTTTTTCTATCTTTATTATTGATTTATTTAGTTTTTTTTCACATAATTAATCTTAAACCTTGCTCATGGCTGCCGGGCATTTAGCAGAGACATAGCTCTCCATCACCAAAGGTCGAGATTCACTCGGATCAATTTTCACCCCCGTACTATTTTATCCGTCTTATTCTTTCATCCCCCAAGACAAGATTTCCTCAGAGAGTGTTGCACGTAAAGCATTGACCGGGCTGGAAACGCAAATTGGTATTCCGTGGGAGTGCTTTTTTCTCTGCCTCGCAGCCTCCAATTCGGACGATGATTGAATAAATAAATGTGGTGTTATCCGTGCGTGGCAACGCCGCTCCATCCTACTGCTTTCCAATCCCATTCCGGTTCAAAGCAAATACGCCTTGCAATAATCTCGGGAGAGTACGCTGGAGCATTACAGCCTCTGTAACTGTAGACATTCTTTTTAGTTATTAATTTTCAGAGTGTTTGGAAAGGCTTTATTATATTTCAACAGATCTTACGAGGGAACTGCACGCTGCTCGTGGAACTGGAAAAAGGTTTTAAAACTCCATTTTTAAGTTATCCAGACCGGTGGAACAAACGAATTATGCATTTGAAATGAGTTTACTTCACTGCTTTAACTGTTTTGAAAAACCTTTGGTTTTCGATAGCTATACACATATCTTTAATTTGATTATATCTACTCATATCCGGTTCAGGTCAGCCGCTGAGTTTCATAATGAACTTCCTAGTGACATTAAAAAAATACATAATATAGGTCTCTTCAATTAAAAAACTCGAAGCACTTACATTGGAGAAGAGATAGTCTGTAAATCATGATATTTCAATTCAAAAATTTGATGTGTTTGTCTATAATTTAAACTTGTTAAGTGTAAAATTTATTACGTATAGTTTTTCTACAGTATTATATTTACAAAACAGATATGGATAGTTTTTAATATCCCTTAACACCAGCATGCTTTTGCTGTCTGGAGACATTTTTTTTTTTGTCTTTTTGTTTTTTAATAATATTTGTATATTTAATTGTATTTAAAATATAATTTTAAATAAATGACAAAAAATGTTATATAATGACTCTCATTATATAATTTTTTTAATTTGATTGATGAATATTTATTTGGGGTGATAAAAATACTATTTCTTATTTTAAAAGTTGGTAGAAATACGTTTCACCCCTACGTATTACTAATTTATTCACCCAGTGTTCAAATATTGAGTTGAAGACAATATTTTCGCTATAAATATAGAAATATTGGGATATCATAGGTGTCTTGGCATTCTTTATAGAAACTTTAGACGTTCATAAATAAAGACGTCCCATCTATTCTTGACTTTTAGACTATCTTGTTATTCTGAGGATTGAATGTCTTTTCATGGTACCACAATGTGAATGTGATTCTAGGTTTAAACATTGCAAATGTTCATAAGAATAATATTCAAATTTAAAATAAACAGTTTTAACCGTTGAGTTTATTTGTTTAAACCAACAGATTTCATAAAATACTATTTCCTTTAATAGAATGATAAAAAAACTTATCCTTGATTCAAAATTATTTTTTTTTAATACATCTAGTTAGATAAGGAAAAATAACATTAAAGACTAGAAAAACTTGAAATTATTTTTAAGACAAGACTGGTGGTAAAATGCAGTTAGTAATTTATGAAATATCGCGTATTTTTACTTAATTCTTTACTTCATGTTTAACTTTTTGCAAACGATTCTAAATCATCCAATTTCAGACCAACTAACTATGAATAAGTGACAAACCGTAACATTTTTGCAAAAAATATTTTTAAGTGGTTACATAACCCTGACATTAAAAATATAAATTTTCTTTTTCTTATAGCTTTAAAATCTAAAAATAATCTTAATTACATATTATTTTTTGTTTTCCTCGAAACTCCTTTTTTTAAGAAAAAAATAATGTTATATTAAAAATTATCTCATTTGTACTGCAATTTTTTTTTTATACGCTTTATCATTTAACAAAAAAATAATTCGTTTACCATTTCACTCAAACCTTGATGACATAATTGTGCTGCGCACGTCAAGGAGAAGAACCTTTGCGGGTCAATACATAACTACGCCATTTTTACGAAGTTTTTAAAAATATTTACTTAAAAATATTATTCCCATCGCTTTAAAAAAATAGATGTCAAAATGAATGTATAATGTATGTAAAGCGTGCGTACTCTACCCTTAAATTTTGTTTTACGATATTCTCGCGTGAATGCGGAGACGAAATACAAGAGGCACTACTGCGTTATCGGCAATCCATGTTTGAAAGTTAATAATTTAGTAGGTCAAACACCACGTATCAAAGACCTATTTGAGAAAAACCTATTAGGTTTACTTTTTTAAATCCGCCAGTGGGATTATTTCTAAGAATAAAATAAGTAAATAAGGTTAATAAATAAAATTGACTTTACAATATGTTATCTATTTAATATTTTTATATTATAATATGAAAGTAGGTTCTTGGTGTAAGCACAAAAGACTTCTCAAAATTTATATACTTACATTAATGATGGTATTAATTTAATATAATAAGTTATGTTGGCAACTAATTGACGCCTTTTCACCGTTCTGTAGTTGATTTATGAGTCGGTTGATTGGTTGAATTATTATTTGAATGGCAATATCCAACATTAAAAAGAAGACAAAAATAATATTTTTTCAAATAATGTAGTAATCATACTGTACTTAAATTATTGTATATATACATACATATGTAAAATTTGCTTTCATTGAAGAAAAACCTATTTTTAAAAATTGGGTACGCGTGTTGATATAGGCACGTTAGAAGTTTTTCTTTGGCATACATAAAATAAACAGTGCTTTAATGAAACTCAGAACTATTTGAATGTGAGGAAGTGTGAAACGAACCAGTCGCAACAACTGACAACTAAAGAGATACCCGCAGATATCATATCCCTGTTCTACATCAGTAAAGAGACTGACGTTATTCAGCGTAGCAACGACATCTGTAGAGCTTCACAGATACTGAGATTTAAGAACCATCGGGAGAGTGTACCAGCATAAAATTATTTTAATTAACTTCATAGTGTGAAAATTTTCATCGCACGATGCGCACGCAATTCGTTGCATAACTAAAATTTCTCTAACGTGCTTAAAGAAGTTTGACTTCAAAAACGTCAACTAAAATTTACTCAATCGAAAATCACGAGTAACCATAATTTTTTTTATTTATTCTTAAAAAAGGTAATACAATAATTTTATATTTACTAATATATACATCATAAGGTTTGAGTATATATATTAAATTTTTAATCAAAAGTTAAGTATCACGTATTTTTTTTTCTTAAAAGTCAATATACTGTTTTCATCCCTAATATCCCCTGATAGTTTCATATATAATTTCATCCCACTTTACGTCACAGAAGATTGCGATCTTTTTTCTTACGGAATAGTAATCTTATTTCATATTCTCTTCTTGCACAATGATCATGTTCATGATGTTTTTTTTATTATTTTTTTTAATAATTCCAAGTTCATTCAATATCAAAAAAAATTAATAATTCAACAAAAAAAATTGTTGTGTAAACTAATAATTTTTTATATAAATAGAATTATTTTTAATTTAATTATTTATCTCACATTTATTGATACACATTTTAAATAGTTTTATTGAATTTAAAATTACTAATTAAATCGAAGAAATATCAAGTGTCAAAGACTGCTTTTATATTGCTCTGTCCACTTAAAACCTAGGAGAGTACAATTTTTTTTAAGAAAATTTATGAAAGCCCCAAATAAGTCATCACCAAACTTATTTGATCTAATTTTTGTTTCACGGAAAGTTATTGAGGTTATATATACAATAGAGAAACATCATCGCAGTTTATTTTCCTGAAATTTCTTGATATAATAATTGTTCGACTGCCTACACGCCTTAAGAAATATCAGATTGATGTATTTAATTTTATAACTACGGACACAGTTTGCGCAGAAAATGCGTCATGAAATAGGCAATTTATATCCTTAAGCTATCATTTTGACTATAAATGTGCGCAAAGTGACAGCTCACTGGCTGACAGCTGTCAAAATCCAGTAAACATATATCTCGCTGTCAAAATTTAGTATAAATCCATTGGATTGTATTACATCTGTCTCTCACAGTCCAGAAATGAATAGCAGTTACAATTTTTGACCTTGATATGTAAGGAATTTTTTTTTTTTAAATCTTTTAGAAGAATTGTTAATAATATGTATAATCGTTTATTTAAATTTTAATCCTTTGAAATTTCATTTCAAAGACAGCTACAAATATTTCGTTAAGCATCTAGCTCTGTATCAATTGCGTAACATCAGTATCTTAATATCGTCATGCAATTTTAAACTAATGATTATTTACTGAATAGGTATTAATATCTTGGTATTTTTTAACGAAATGTAAGCATAAATATATGTTATTATTTAATATATATTTAAATAAATTTTTTT
>JADDOH010013160.1:0-26286 GCA_016648135.1 Agrypnia vestita | reverse complement strand
TCCTGCTGTACGGAGTGGAATCGTGGACCCTCAAAGTGAGTAGCATGAACCGGCTGGAGGCGTTCGAAATGTGGATACATCGGAGAATGCTCCGGATACCCTGGACGGATTTGGTCAGCAACACAAGAGTTCTTCAAAGAGCTAGAGTGAATAGAGAGTTGCTGACAAATATCAAAATCCGAAAGGTATCGTATTTGGGTCATGTGCTCAGAGGAGAAAAATATGAATTGCTCCACCTGATTCTTATGGGCAAGATAGAGGGTCGTAGAGGTGTTGGAAGGAGACAAATTTCCTGGCTCCGCAATATACGCGACTGGACGGGCATAAGAAGTGTTGGAGAGCTGTTTCATGCTGCCCAGGACAGGGACGCTTTCTCTCGGGTAGTCAACGTTGGGGGGACCTGACATGACACCAAAAGAAGAAGAATCCTCCATAATCTTTTCTTTTATTTATTCGTTTTGAATCCATCTTTGAGCTTCAATTAATTACTATTCTGTTATTAATATTTGTAATATTTAAAGCATTAACTTTGTGGACAGACATTTTAATAAAATGTTATTCATGTTAGTATACAACCACTGACAATTGCTTTTTTGTCTACCGGTTTCGAGACGTAATCCGTCTCTTTGTCAGTACAACCACTACGTTAGCATGTAAATATCACTACACAACACAACCATAGTATTATTTACAAACCAACACCTTCACAAAATAAATAAAAGGTGGTATTTTTTTCATTTTTCTTCTTTTTTATTAATAAATAAATATTTATTCCTTAGGAACCAACACGTAAAAGTACCTATCGCAATTTTTGACGGGTTACAACTGGTATATTAAAGATTTAAGGTTATTATTACGGTCGTTGGACATATTTATGTGTAAAATAAAACTGATATTTTATACAAACCGTATATTTTACTGAGAAGCAAATCTCGACGTTTCGCTAAACTATTTTTCCGAACTAATTTCGCAGTTCGGCCTACACCTCCGCTATCATAGGACGCTTTCTTGATGAAGCTGAATAGTACTTCAGCGAAACGTCGAGATTTCCTTCTCAGTAAAATATACGGTTCGCGTAAAATATCCGTTTTATTTAAGGGGGGGTAAGGTTAATTCGTACAAAAAAAGGCATGTTTTTGTGAATTTTTTGTGACGACACAGTTGAAAAATTTCTTTATTCAAACTAATGGTACATTAAAGTATGACATTTGAAAAATATTGTGTAAAATTTTCAAGACGAAATATTAAAAAATACGGCAATGGCAGCAATTATTCGGACGTGTCTCGGAAAAAAGTAGAATTGCGGTGTCCATCATAACTTGGTGCTAGATCATCTGAAATCAAAAAATCAAAGTTCATTTGTTAGATAATAGATTTTTCCAGGTAACGCTGGGAGGGTTTTTTGAAATTTCAATTTTTTGGGACACTTTGAAGGGAAAAACGCGATTTTTTGCGAAAAATATCGACTAATTTGTTATTAAAAAATAAAAATTAATAACAAATTTTAAAAAAAAACTCCAGCGTTACCTTGTAAATTATGTACGGAAATAGTATTCAAAATTTCAAAAGACTCGGTGCAGTAGTTTTGAAGTTATGATGGACACCGACTTTGAAAACGTGAGATGTGGGGAAAACGATTTAAAGTTTTGCACACTGTAAAATTCAAAATAAAACTCAACACTTATTTTATACCTACACATAATCGTCAATGCCATATTCACACAGCAAAGAGCTTTCATCATCAGCATCTTTTTGTCCTTGTCTACGCAAAACTCTTCTAATACAATAGCACGTCCGGTAGTCCTCAGGTGAGCGCATCTCTCAGCTGCCCGAGCAGGTATAGAAAATCAGTCTGAGTATCGCTCAAATGTTCATAATTTCGTCAATTTTGCTCCGATTGACTTGAAATTTTGACACAATATTCTTGCGATGTTATACATTCATTTAAAAAATTAAAAATAAAATGCAAAAAAAAGTTAAAAACCTTACCCCCCCCTTAACACACAAGTATAATAATATTTTTTTCAATTGCGCGCGAGATGTAACTGCTTCTGCAATAGGACACGTAGGTACGCTCCTCCGCTACCAGCATTATCTGTATGATTCATGTTTCCTAATACGGCTTTCACAACCTGACGACATCACCGTAAATCAATTCTTTGATTACGAGAACGGAGAGCATCTCTTTCCCACACGCCTTATATCGCGCCACCTAAGCGAGACGAGTACTGCATCCCGATGAAATAATAATATATCGGGTCTCTTTTGCCGGGTACCTGCGTAGGTACTCGCGTTTCAAACTTTGCAGCCTAGACGATTAAAAAGCTCATTGCCCGTGACATTTCCGCAAAGCTTTCTCTATCTATGGAATCGAACGGCACCTGTTTTTTTTTTGTGTAAAGTCGAGAACGGTTAAATGTGTTTATTTGTAGCCATGCAAGGCTAGACACGCCAGTACCTACGTGTCGATATGTAGAAGGGTAAAATGGAGATGTTTCTGCCTAGCACAGTAAGAACGACTATTGATGTATCTACTGTTCGTGTAATTGGTAAACGCCATATCGTGTATCCGATGTAACAAGAAATGTAATATGATATTATTTACTAACGGCAGGGCAGTTACCTACAGTAAGTTGATTGATTAGTAATACGTCTTTTAAATAAACGTAAACAAACTTATTATTGTTGTTTTTTTGACTCTGCGAAAAAATATATTTCCCTCTCATTTGCACTACCATTGGCTCCATCTAATAAAGAAGACACGCAGTCCCCTATTAATTCAGGACCATTTTGAACAGCGATATTATACCACGACAGTACAAGAAATGTTTTTCAGGTTTTTTGGAAATTTTGTTATAAATTCAGTTAAATAATTAAAGAAAATAACCAAACCCGATCTCGATAAGAGAGGGAAACTTATTGTAATTTTCTCCTTCTTTGTGACAGGAGGAGAACTTTGTTACTTCGGGAATCCAGTAAAACTCGTTGTCTGCTTAAAGATACTTTGTTGGCTTACAGGTAATTCACGCGATAATAGTTCGATATGCAAATAAGGAATAATATTCTCGTCGCGGTAGCTGCGTAATAAGAGATAGAGGCCAAAACGGCACCTCTTGATTTATACCATTGGCTCTCTCTCTCTTATTCTCGTCTATCTCTCTCATTTATAGACAGACGTTCATTCAGATACGATATGGTAGGGTGGGTCAAATAATGTTTTTTTTTTGTAACTGCTACAGCATGAAAAGTTGCCTATTATAATTAGAAAAAAAACGACTTAATGATATTTTTGATAATTGATATTTACAGAAATTGAACAATTTTCTTAACATTTTCAGTATGGCTCAAAATCATAATTTCTTATACTTATTTCATGGTTCAATAAAGTTAAAAAAATTAAAACATCCTGTATATTTTATTGATTACAGGTTACGCAATGTGTTAAAAAACACGGAAATTCAGCAATTTTTTATAAGGCTTATTTTGCAGCCCCTCTCCAGTTTTTTTCAGAGAAAAACAACCCAGAACTCACAAATAGGAGACATCCTACTCACCAGTTATCAAAAGTAAGAATGCTTGTAATTAACATTTTGAAAAAAAAATAGATGAAAACATACGTAGAAAACTTTGTAATGCATACCCACCAGTTCAACACATTTGTAAGATAAAATGAAGAATAATAGAAAGAAAGAAAGAAAGAAGAAGAATATAAAGAAAAAAGAATAAAAAAAAGAAGATAAAATGAAGAAAAAAGTCGAGTTCATGATCCAGTTGCTGGAGTTTGCAGAAGCTACCTGGGAATGAAAGGCTTAAAAATTAAAATTGATGGTTCCGCATCTTACCCATTTTAGCTCTCGTCTGCAACAACTAGGGAATGTTATGAATCAGTACACATACTGGACGGATTAACAATGATTACAAAATGTCTAGACATAAGCGATATTACGTCTGGACCATCATCGAGAACCATGAAGTCCACGCCCTTCATGGCAGAAGTACCAGAAACTAGCGGTAAATCGGGCAACAACCTATTAGTGTCTATAAAAGGTGTTATTCTGGGCGTTTTAATAACTATTTCCACTCATCATTATTCAGTCAGCAGTGCAGTAAAGTGGGAAATAAATTTGTTCAAAATTAAGCAAGATATTTAAATTTCAAAAATGATTTCGTTAGGAGAGGTTAAGATTTCTATATTATAGATATCTCACAGAGACGAAACTGTATTATTATGGGAAAGTAGGTATAGAAGTCATTTGGGTGTACATAGGACTTATGACCTATCTTTATGGTTGGCTTAAGTGATCACTTTACACAATGTAACATTCGCCATTTCCACCCATGATAGAATATACCATGCATATTCATTTTTTGGAAGTTGTATATATGTTCAAATTGCGTGGAAAGCTTTCACATACGAGTTGTAACCGCCTTTCCATGCGGCCTGTACAAAGCCATTTTCATTCCCCTAAATCCCCACAGATGTCGCTAATGAGAAAATCTACAGTTGATTTTACGGAATTTTGAGAGCAATATACTTTATTGTGTAATGAAATTCATCCGAATTACTTGCATTGCACCAGGATACGCCAGGAAATTAAGATTTCTGCCTATTCTCAGAACACGCAAGGTACTACAGCAATTTCATGGTTTCAAACGCACAGCGAGCGCGAATCGTTGTTAGAGTGAAATACATTTTTTCATTTTTTAAAGTGTGTATTCATAATAATATATTTATACAGAAAATATAAAAGAATAATACCGTGCACACAGTATACATTATGTAGAAAAATACAATAAGTACACACAACTTTTGGAAACATTAATTTTGTAATACAGGCAAAATCAGATAGTTGATCCTCTCAAACGCAACGTTGCATTGCATTTATTTATTGCTATGTATGGTGAGAACTCCTTAGTGCGAAGTAGACTCGAGAGTGGCTCCATGATTTGGAGGCCTCGTGAGCTTAAGTACTCTATTATGATAGAGAAAGTACAAAAGAAGTTTCTGAGATTTCTCCACATGAGAGAGTACGGGCATTATTTTTGGCTCTTCCCAACCGAGCTTCTCCAGGGTATGAGACTAGAACGAACGATTAGAAGGAATATGTGACTTGTTGGTCTTGTGTTTATGACACTCGCCTCGTAATCCAAAGGTCGCGGGCTCGAATCTCACTCCAGACCAGTAAAGTTAGTCCTATTTTCTTAACACAAGCGTTTAGCTTAATTTGAAAATAGTAAGAATATTTATGTGACACGTATTCCGTGTGCGCATCTCTATTTAAAAAAAAAGGTTATGTATTTGATTGTGCAATTTTATCGATTGTTGCGTGGGACTCGTATAACCGATAATCCTGAAATAATGCGGAGCATTGGTTTGTATGTTCCTGATCCTGATTATCTAAGACAGCGGAGCATTGGTTTGTATGTTCCTGATCCTGATTATCTAAGACAGCGGAGCATTGGTTTGTATGTTCCTGATCCTGATTATCTAAGACAGCGGAGCAATTGTTTGTGTGTTCCTGATCCTGATTATCTAAGACAGCGGAGCATTGGTTTGTATGTTCCCGATCCTGATTATCTAAGACAGCGGAGCATTGGTTTGTATGTTCCTGATCCTGATTATCTAAGACAGCGGAGCATTGGTTTGTATGTTCCTGATCCTGATTATCTAAGACAGCGGAGCATTGGTTTGTATGTTCCTGATCCTGATTATCTAAGACAGCGGAGCAATTGTTTGTGTGTTCCTGATCCTGATTATCTAAGACAGCGGAGCATTGGTTTGTATGTTCCCGATCCTGATTATCTAAGACAGCGGAGCATTGGTTTGTATGTTCCTGATCCTGATTATCTAAGACAGCGGAGCATTGGTTTGTATGTTCCTGATCCTGATTACCTAAGACAGCGGAGCATTGGTTTGTATGTTCCTGATCCTGATTATCTATGACAGCGTAAACATAGATTGTTTCACATTGCAATATACAGGACCGACCTGCATATGCTAATGCGTCTTGGATCGCTATGCTAAACAATATCAATTTGCATATTGACCTGTTCTATAACTCTAAGGCAGATATTTTTCTCCTAAATCTATGATAAGAATTCTTGTTTAATTATATTATCATAATTAAATGAAATAAAGTACGAATTAAATGTAAGTTTGTATTTTTTATGTTATTTATCAAATAAATTGAAATTGTAAAAATGCGGTTTCATAGAATTTACAATTATTTTACGACACAGAATGGATTTCGTATCGATACCAGCTATTCCTGTAAATAACGAAAGTCGGATACAAAGTTTGTGGAAACTTCACCGTCGAAGAGTTACACCGTCTAGACTGCTCCAACACATCAATTATTTATTTGTTTCCTGTCAGGAGTTCCGATTCCAACAGCGAAGGACATTGAGGCCTGGTGCATTAGTTGGAATTGGCTGCACGAAAGAGCGAAGGCGCGGCCTAGCAAAGTAATGAAATTAGCGACATTTTTATGCTGGGCGTGTTCGCCTGTGTTCAGTTACAAAATGGACAATGCTTTAATCTTGATTTTTAAGGTTTTATTGGTATAATTGGACACATTTTGAATCACGGCGTAGAAGGGATATTCTAATAATTATTTATTTATCAGGTCGAGTCCTAGATAACTTCCGTTTTTGCAGTTATATTCGTTTTGGCGCATTTAGGGTAAACTTTTTATTGCAAATACGAGACCATGGGTAAAGTGGCCCTCGTAGTGCAGTGGGTATGACACTGGCTTCCCACACCGAGGGTTCCGGGTTCGATTCCCGCTGAGGTCACAATTTAATGTATGTGATTGTGTATTTCGCTTATGTAATTGGGCCTACTGGACTGTTAAAGCGTAAAAAAAGGGAAAAATTTTAGTATGTAACGAAATGGGCGCGCATCCATGTGCACCAGAAGTTTGCAGTTAAAGAGAGTAAAATGTGTATATTTCATATATTGTTTATGGTTGTTGCGTAACTGTCAAAAATTCATTCACCTTGAATTAGTGTTTCAGCACTATAAATAATGTATTTTCACCCACCTTGTCTGACCGAGTACCAATCATAAAAATTCTCAATGGAAAAGCTGTCGAATGATTGATTATTGAATTGAAAATAAGAAATTATAGCGGTTTACTTAATTACCATTTCAGCTGTCTAATCGAAATTGCAAAAAGGGGCTTGGCGTACAGATTTCTGTATTTCATGTTATTGTCACACTTTGACTACGCAGAATGTCATCAGTATGGAAATGTCCGCTGTAATATATTTATTAAAATAAGAAATATATTAGGAATAAAATAGTTAAAAACTCTATATTACGCTTTAGTCCAGTCTATATTACAATACAGTATTATCTCATGGGGTGGTGCATTCAAAACTACACTTAAACCTTTAGAAGTTTCCCAAAAATTAATTTTTAAGTTCATTCTTAAAAAACCCAATGATTATCCGACTACTGAGTTTTTCAATAAATTATAAGTCCCCACGCTACATACTATCTACAAACAAAATTGCATTTTACAACTCTATAAAAATTTTCAAGATCATAACGAACTGACCCAACTAGTATCAAGTAGCAGAAATATAAATCTCGGCAAACTGCATATCCCTGTAGTATATAACCACAACCGCACAGCATCATTATATATTTAGAGGTGTTAAATGGTTTAATGAATTACCCGTTAAAATAAGAATTGAAAATAAATATCAGACCTTTAAAAAAAACATTAAAATAAACCCTCATAATTAATTAAATTTCTCTCTTTACTATATTCATTTTAAACTGTTTGCTTATTGTTAGTTTATTTTTAAACCCAATTAAATGCATTAATTAATTATGTAACTTCTTTTTTATCTTAAATATATTAAGGTACTAAATATATAGATTAAATATATAGATGATAGAGAGAGAGAGATAGATTGAGAGATAGAGAAGAGCGAGATAAGATATATATATAGCATAGATATAGCTATAAAGTGAAACTTCCTCTCCAGACACAAGAGTTTCTTTTTGGAGAGGTACAATGATAAAAAAAAAATTATGTACCAAAATTCTTTTTTATGTATCAAATATGTAAATATATAATGATTAGTATTTAATAAATAAAATAAAAAAATTACTCAGCTTTTTAATAATGGAGACGGCGACGTCAGTTGCGAAACCTCCAAGGAAGTCGCTATGGTCGTTGTAATACATATTTTTACATTTATATGGTTTTTGCTTTAATATTTATTAATACGTAGTTATCTTACGTGTGCCAAGGAAGTATAACTTCTAACGTTACATAATTACATAACGTTACATAAGTTTCTAAGGGTACATAACGTTACGTCTATACATAAGTAAACATACACCCTTTTTTATCAGACATTTATTTTATTTATTTAAATATTTTAAACTTTATTTAAATATTTTGAGTAAGTCCAAATTTTTCAGAACAGAACTGGATTTTTGTCACAGGGATATCATTCAACTACGATCGGATATTTTCAATTCAATAACCAATCATTCGACACCTTTCCATTGAGAATTTTTATGATTGGTACTCGGTCGGACAAAGTGGTGGACAATACATAATTTATATTACTAGAACAATAATTCAAGGTGAATGAATTTTTGACAGTTACTCATTGTGGGAAAATTAGGGCTTTGGTCCCGACCGGACTCGGTCGGGTAATAACCCTAAAACCCGGACCCGAAACCCGGGTTCGAACAATTTGTAAATGCTGGTACCTCTTACTTTCTGGATCATTCCAATGATAAGGAGAAGACCATCGTGGCTTCTTTTTTAAGCGTTTCTCGAATATATTAGACGCCTCCCGATGGCCGTAGATCACCCCAGACGGTTCTCGATTCTTCTATAGTGTTGTGATAAGTGACAGATCACCAGGCGTTCGTGCGAAAATTCTCTTTAGGGCCGGTCTTATAAACGTTCGTTAGTTAAATTTCAGACCAAATAAACCGAAATTTGATACAAATGTCATATTTTTCGTCTTATAACAATCAATCAGTCAAATTTTAGTATAATTTTACCGACGGCCATCACCGACAGTCGAACCACCAGTTTACCGTCCGTTAGTTGAAATTGACAGAAGTATGACAGATTGACGTATTATTTTTTAAGGTTAGATCCGTTGTCAATTAGCGTTTCATGCTGACTGCTGCTACATTTTCAAGGAAAAATGTTTTCAGACGGCGATATCGAGCTATTATTGTATTCAAGTTCGTCGAATGAAGAACAAATTCGACGACAAAGAGTGTTCAATATACGAGTAGATTATTTTAATATTTTATGTGATGTTCTTACGTGCGTAGGCAATGTAACTCGGCCTACGCACTTGGGAATAATCGGGTTCTTCTAGTAATACGCGTTACGTAGGTAATAACATTTATTGGAGACACTACTTTATAATACAATATGTACAACTGATTCGGACCCCGGTGAATCTCGTTCTGCCCGGTGCGGCGCAACAGCACGGGCGCCATCCACGCGTCTCGCTCGCACGCTTGCCTCTCACTCATCCAAGCGTCCGCACATTCGTCACATTTTAGATGACGAATATTTTATCTACCGTTTTCGCTTAT
Organism: Agrypnia vestita; assembly: GCA_016648135.1. NCBI lineage: Eukaryota > Metazoa > Arthropoda > Insecta > Trichoptera > Phryganeidae > Agrypnia > Agrypnia vestita. Next base: position 16,697 of record JADDOH010013160.1, on the reverse strand, counting down.
CGAAAAGGTCTGCTTAAGAGCTTCTAGAAGATATTGAGCAAAATTTAAAAAGGCGCGCGCGTAGGAATCTGACAATATCACCAACCACATAATTACTTGTTGCCTTGATGCTCTTGGCAATATTATTAGCTGCTGGAGAATTTATTAGGGTGTCAAAGGATACTGCCAGTGTAGTTTTGCGGAAAATATCTCATATAATTAGTTGCTGGAGGCTTTGTTATGGTTTCAAAGGCCAGTGTACTGTTGTGGGAAGTATCCCTAAAATCCGGTGCGAGCGAGAAATTTTACGTTATGTGTATAGAATTTATGTTCAGTTTCCATAGAAAAGAGATATAATTCGCTCTGACAGCTCTAAAATCATAGAAAAGAGCAGTACGATATTGCGATACTTGCGGACGATCAAAAAAGTTTTATAAGACGAGCGTCGGTAATATTTACTAACGAACGGCAATCTGTTCGTTAATTGTCGATTTACTAACGGATATTTGATCTTTCGTTTATAAGACCGGCCCTTAGCATATCAATTCAATAATTTAGCCAGGAATCTTCCTAAATAAAGTATTATGAATTACTTCTTCAAATATAGCAAAATTATTTTGTGACATAATTATAATTTATATAAATTAACTTTGTAAATACCACTTATTTATTTATTTATTTTTAAACTTTTATATACCATTAAAAATTCCCTTGAATTGGTTGACCATTTAAAAGTATTGAATATTCCAAATAATTCATTTTTAGTTTTATTTGATATTGTAAATTTGTTTCCTATTGTTCCAATCGAAGAAAGTAAAATTATTATAAATGAATTATTAAATTCTTCAGATATTTATAAAGATTTATCTAATGATTTGAGTAGACTTTTTAGCGTTGTTTTAAATCAAAATTATTTTCAATTTGATAATACTATTTTTAAACAAAAAGAGGGTTTAGCAATGGGTTCTAATATAAGTCCTTTAGTGGCTGATTTATTTTTAAATAATTTAGAGAGAAGAATTTTTAATAGTTCTGCTTTATTATTAAAATATGTATTTTTTTGGAAAAGATATGTTGATGACATTTTATGTATATGGACTGGTACTGAAAGACAACTAAAATTTTTTCTTAATTTCTTAAATAAAGAAATACAAAATTCTAGCATACATTTTTTGGATTTGAATATTTCAATTGTTAATAATAAATTTGATTTTTACATATTTCGTAAAGATACATATACAGATATAGTTATACACAATTCTTCTAACCATCCATATTCTCAAAAATTGTCAACTTTTCAATGAATATTAAATAGATTAATTAATATTCCATTATCTGCTGATAATTTTAATATTGAATTAAAAATTATTAAACAGATCGCGTTTAATAATGGTTATGATAAAAAATTAGTTGATTTTGTGTTAAATAAAAAGTACGAGAAAAAAAATTAAAATCTTTTGTTTACCCTTCAATTTTTGATTCTGATAAACATTGGAGGAAAATTATATTTATAAATAATGAAATTTCTAATTAAATAGTTTAAAATATCTCAAATGTTATTCAACCAGCTTTTTATACTAATAATAAATTTAAAAAATACATATTAAATAATAAAGATAAGGATAATTTTTTTTAAAAATCGGGTGTTTATAAATTAATTTGTAATGATTGTGATTATTTGTATATAGAAAAAACGTGTAGAATTTTTGAAATTAGAGTTAAGAAACACTTAAGGTGTTTAAATAGTAATAATTATTCCGAATTTTCTAACCATCTTTTGGCTATGGATCATTCTTTTGATATTAATAAGGGTTTACAAATTTTACATACAAATTTGATAAATTTGATAAATCACAATTTGAAAAATTAGAAATTTTGGAAATAAGAAAGAGTGGAAATAGTACATTGAATGTTATAATATATATAATCAGGTCCTTTTTGCAAAACGTTATCTTTTAAATTTATTTTCATGTTAAGTAGGTACTTTATATTATCTTTTTCCTTATATAACTTTATAATATTAGGTCCATACATATGAAATTGACGTTTTGCCGTACTGGCAAATTTGATCTCAAATATCTTCTCTTTGGTTAGGAATTCCAAATCCAAATTTATACAGCTATTTACTCATGTATTTGTGTTTTGAAAATTATAATTCATTTGTTTTTTCCTCAATTGTTTTTTTCTTTGCGTCACTCAGTTTACAAAATGAAAAACTTGAAATATCGCGTTATTTACGAGTACGAGTTCCACCGTGGCACCAGTACTGCAGAAACGGCTCGAAGGATTAATGATGTGTATGGCGACGGTACCGCAAAAGAAAACACAGTGCGTTTTTGGTTCCAACGTTTTCGTTCTGGAAATTTCGACCTGCAGAACAAGCCCCGTGGACGGCCGGAGACCAAAGTTGATAATGAAGAATTGAAGGCTATTGTGGAAGCGGATCCATCGCAAACCACATCCGAGTTAGCTGCATGCTGCGGTGTTAGTGATAAAACTGTTTTAATCCACTTGAAGCAAATTGGTAAGGTGAAAAAGCTTGAAAGGTGGGTACCTCACGAAATGAGTGAAGCAAATCAACAAACGCGCGTTGACTGCTGCGTTGCATTACTCAACCGGCACAATAATGAAGGGATTTTACATCGAATCATTACCTGTGATGAAAAGTGGATCCTGTACGATAATCGGAAGCGCTCATCGCAATGGCTGAACCCTGCCGAACCAGCCAAACCATGCCCCAAGCGAAAATTGACTCCAAAAAGTTACTTGTGAGCGTGTGGTGGACTAGTGCTGGTGTCGTTCACTACAGCTTTCTTAAATCTGGCCAGACGATTACGGCAGATGTCTATTGTCAGCAACTGCAAACCATGATGGAAAGCTAGCTGCTAAACAACCGAGGCTGGTTAATCGCTCTAGGCCACTGCTGCTTCATGATAACGCTAGACCACACACTGCACAACAGACGGCTACAAAATTAGAGGAGCTTCAATTGGAATGTCTAAGACATCCACAGTACTCTCCGGACCTTGCCCCAACAGATTACCATTTTTTTCGAAATTTGGATAACTTCTTGCAAAGGAAAAAATTCAACTCCGATGGGGCAGTCCAAACTGCCTTCAAAGATTTTATTGATTCCCGTCCGAATGGTTTTTTTAGTAAAGGGATCGATGAACTACCTATGAGATGGCAAAAGTGCATAGATAGCAATGGTACATACTTTGATTAAATAAATATATTATAATAAAAAAAATCGGCTTTATGTTCCTCCCATACTAAACGTCAATTTCATATGTAAGGACCTAATATTTTGATCTGTACTTCGATTTTTAAATTTTATTTTTGTTATACTGACGAAGAAGCCTTTGGCTTCGAAACATGTTGAATTTTTTCAATAAATAAGTGGTGTTTACAAAGTTAATTTATATAAATTATTATGAATTAGGTTACACCCTGTATTAACTGTGATGCACATATTCAACGATAATATCAGTTTGTACGACCTGTTGATTTTTCGATTAGATTTGCTCGAAAATACGTAGTTTTAAAGTGGTGCTTGGTTCTGGAACATAACATAATAGCGCCATTACAGCAATCATATAATTATTTTTAAATAATTCATGTTGCTGAATTGAGTACTGAAATGCAATAACGTATCATTAGTTTTTACTCTCGCGAGCTGAAACGGACGCTAGTCGGCTCACCATGGAGAGTTCCTTAGGATATTTAATGGTGTTCTGCTTCGCTTATTGTGTGTCTACAGAAACGGTATGGTTAAAATTCCATAAGATTCTTCAGTTTTTGATATTATACTTCTACTGGCATTAAACTAGTTAGTTTTTTTTTATGTTAACTAATTCATGTTCAACGATAGCTAGACCGCATGTGCGCAAAAAATATGTGTGTCTTTACGATGCAAAAAATAAACACAAAGTTTTTCTAGTAAGTAAGTAACCTTTTTAAACTAAAAAATATACAGGGTGTACCAGAGCTACTAGCAGAAACTTGGCCGGTAGATTCCTGACTATGTTATGAGTCTAAAATGTTTAAGAAACCGTGACCTAATTTAAATAGTTATGGAGATATGTAATATCAAAATTTAAAAATTAAATTATTTCAAATCCTTATAATTAATTTTAATCATATAAACAATTGTCGTCTGTATTCCTCGCCTAAATTAATATTAAGTTGATGAAAGTCTGTGACTTAATCTATTTGAATATCCTTCGTCGCGTACTTAGTTTCAATTCCTTTTGTATGTCTGCAAACATTTTCTCATTCGCTGATGGTTATTCTATCGACTTTTCAAATTAGTCACATAATCTCGCACATCGTCTAGTAATGACCTCTCTATTTTACTCTTCGCATTATCCCGATGAAATAAGACATTTATATCCGACAATGTGCGTCTTTCGGGTGCTGGATTGATCGTAGTGTTGGGGCGAGCTGGTGTCGGGAGTCTGGCCAAGTATGCCTTGTGGTGTGGACACTCACGGTAGTTAGCTGCGTGGTCACCTCCGCGCTTGCAGCAGGAATCCTCTTTAATCTAGTAAAAAGCTACCTCAGTGGTCGTGCTGCTACGATCAGCTTCGCGGGAGTCTCGAATACATGACATATTAAAATGGGCTGTCCTGGTGAGGTCTTTGGTCCGACCCTGTGGAACATACTTTTCGATGACATTCTTCGTCTACCGTTATCTGAGAGGTGCAACATCGTTGTCAATGCGAATGATGCTCTGTTTCCCGTATTTGTACAAAACCGCATAGTGCTTGAAGAAAGGAGTAAGAGGTCAATTGAGCTGGTTGTGGACTGATGTGCTAGAAGTAAGTTGACTTTGGCACCTAGTAAAACGGTGGCTATGATGATGAAGGGTGGTTTGAGTCGGGGGAGGAACCCGATTGCCAAAATGGGGAGTATGAACGTAAAATTTTCAAGAGAGCGTTTCAATGAATGAGAGAATTTCAAATGGCTAGATGTAACGTTCGACTCATCGGGTTCCTTTCTCGCCCATGTTAAGGCCACTACTGACAGGGCGAGGGACTTCTTCGTCTTCATGAAGAGACTTAATGTCGCTGACTGGGGCATCCGGTCACCGGCGATGCGCCTCGTATACAGGGTGACATATGTGGCCCAAGTCACATATGCTGCCGAGGTACGGGCGCATAGGCTGAGGACCGGCGTGGTAGTCACAGCTCTGAATAGGGGGCAGAGAGTACCCCTGGAGGTACTGGAAGTACGCGAGAAGTCAGTGCCCGGTGAAGTCTTGGGCAGGACCTGGAGATAAACTACTTTGGTAGAACCATCAGGCCCTCGGACGCATTGCGACACCTGGTGTTGGGTCAGAAATTGAGAGAAATATCTTGAATAGTTTGGCAAGAAAGATGGGTCACGGCCACCACCGGAAGGTGGACTCATTCCCTTTTCCCGAAAGTGGCCATGAAGGAAAAGGGCAGTGGATATTTTCCATCGCTGGACCATCACACTGTTCAGTTGCTATCGATAGACGGAGAGTTCTGGTCGAAGCTTTTCAATCTTTGACTCTCCCTTGTCTCGTGGTGTGCTTGCGGTCAGGTGGCTCAGACGGCGGAACATCTTCTTGCAATTTACGATCATGAATGATGCTAAAGAGGATATGTTGGCAGGATTGACTGAATTTGGAATGACTGTAACAGGACTACAATCCAATGATGTCCTAGTGAGAAATGAAAGGAACTTCGGACGCTTCCGAGAGTTCGTTCGGATGTGGGTGTCCCGTTGAGAAATCCTGAGAGGATCTGTGTGATACTTGTTTTATTGCTTAGATTAGCGTTTAAGATCTGAAATTACATTGATATATTGAGTCGTTCATAATTGAGCTCCAGTAGAATATTTCAAGATTGTTTCTTTGATTTATTGTACTGTGAACTTGTGAATACTCTAAATAAATAAATAAGTTTTCTTATGTATTGGTGGTTTGACTCTCTGTCATTCCCTGTTGTTGTTTTGATATGTGGGCTCCTGCATTGGAAGAAGATCTGGCGGTTCTGAGCTTCCCTAGCCGGATATCCAAATGTATTTTAATTTTTTTATTTCGTATTTTTCCCAGTAACTTGACTTTTGACTTTTGCCTTGCACTGCCGCCACCGCGGTATCAATTTAACTATTATGTATTATTTTATTTTTTTGTTGTTACCATTTATTTGTTCTTGTATTTATTTATTTATGTTTTTCTTTTTATGTAATAAAGGTATATCTAATTGTGACGGTCTGCGAATGGTTTTGCTTTAGCTGCCGTGCCACCTCGAACCGGTTTAATGACCGATGTGGGACAGCACGGTCTTGCATTGTAGCTAAAAAAATGTCAACCTGGAGACGAATGAGAAGGACCGATGTGGGAGCTTTTGCTCATAAAACAGTCCTGGGTAAGCGATGAGTTCGCGGAGTGGGAAGGTCGTTACGTATACGCGGGGGGCCGAGCTACCTTAGTGATGTTTTTTTATCCTTCGCGGCGTTTCGACCCATAACCGCATATATAAATAAATATATAAATATATTTATTTATATATAAATATATTTGATTAATTTTTATTTTTATCATCTAGCGGTGGCATTGCAAAGTTATTTGAACTACCGTATCAAAAAATTTGATTGCTCTTCAATTAATAAAAATGAGAACTACATATAAGGTCGATATATTCACGGAAACATAGAGGGTTGCTATAGCTTAGTGGTCAGAGCAGCGGCCCCGGAAAGGGGGTGACCTGGGTTCGAATCTCAGTAGTAATATTTTTTCGTGAATTAGATTTTTCTGTATGTCTTTCTAACTGATTAATTGATTTGTTTATAAAAATATTTTATAATTGCCTTTTAAACCATTAATATTTTATGGCGCGAGCGCAGATATGCGTTAGAAGAAAAAAAGGATGAAGGAAGGAATTACTCACCAGATTCCGATAAATCTTCCAGTCTCCCGTCGCTCCCAGGATCTTGATGGACTGTATTGGTTCTTGATGATACCTTGTTCACGTGTTGCACATGCACTAATAGGAAATACTATTTCACTAAAGATCCGTGACTAAAAAGTACGCAGCCGGCTCTGTCACTGTTTTTGTCCAACTACCGAAAAGAGACAACTACTTTACCGACGATCTTCTGGTGAGGGGGAAAGTGGAGTGGACAAAGGTGGGAATTTTATTTGATATCCAACACTTTATTTAAAATTATATCCTATTTTGTTTGCAGAAACGCATTGAGGTGAATTTCGAAAGAGTGGATATGTATTATGTCGACCCTGAATACATCACCGATGTCACAACAAATGTGGCAAAGTTGAGCAGACGTTCAAACTACCAACTGAATTTCTCAGCAAATGTGAGGCTTCCTTGGTACAACAACGTGACTGTGAGTTTTTCAGTTGTTGAATTTCCTCGTCTGAATATAGTTAATCAAAAATCATCGAATAAAAATGTCCTTAGGTTTTCACGGCCGTTCAAAATCTTCTGTGTATAGTTTTCTGGGATATTAATCCTTTGTGTACAGTTTACTGGGTATCTGGCGCTGTAGGATAAATCAAATCGACGATCCGTACAGTCCAACATCCGTTAGTAGATGGACAACACATTTCATCAAGACACACATAAAGGTAGTCGCCAGCCTCAATATGAAACATTTAGAATCTACAGAGACGCAATTGAAATAAATAAAAGAAATAGTCATATAATGAACAACAGAGACGAAAGCATTCGACTTCCAACCACATGGAATAACATTCTTAATAATAATAATAATCACATTCCTAATGCAAATAATATTAATAATAAACCTCATATCACAATAGAAACACCGAAGCAATTAGAAAATCCAACCATTTCAACACTTAATAATGACGATAGTAAAGTAAATATACGGATCACTAGAAGTCGAGTAGAACTCATTACCGGCGACGCTGGAAAAACCCACTTCTCCACAAACACCTGACGCAGAATTTTTCAAACTCTCACTTGACGGTGAGCTCCGGACCCGAAAGGTTGTGCGCTTTTTGGAGAAGTAGCTCATCGACAAGGCGCTCTGAAGATGAGCAGTGAGATCTGTTCGAAACGTCGGCAGACGACTGGTCCTGGCGACCAAAATTTGACGCGGGTTACCCCCAAAGTAGTTAGAATATTGAATATATATATAATTTTTTTTATTTTTTTAATTTTAATTTGTTTTATTATTTATTAAAGACACTAACAGGATAATGGGTACATGATACTCAGATAATAAACATTATAGTGAAGACTATGCCCATTATCCCAATTACAAGTGTCTTCGGCACGCTCTAGTAACATGTATTTTTGTAATTAATAATATTTTACATGTACATTTATGTATATTATATATTTTGTGTTTGAGTGTAGTGCGATTAGTATTTAATGAGTGATTGATTTAATGGATCAATAGGTTCATGTCATCGTTTAGAAAATGGATGTTGTGTATGAGTGAGTTTTTGAACGAAGATAAGGTGTCTGCAAGAATATCAGCATCAATGTTAGGGTCAGCACAATACAAATTATATGTGCGACACAAGCTTGTGATGGGAGAAAAGTAACCGACATTATTAGTGAGCTGACTTATTTTGAAGAACTCCGGGTTTCTTATACGGGGTTTAACATGCAAATTTATATCAGATAGAGAGAGAGAATCAATAGCTCCGCTAAGAATCTTGTGTAGCACAATGAGATCGGATATTTTCCGTCGGGACTCAAGTTTGTGCATCTTGAAAAAAGCAAGTCGATCTTCGTAGCTGTGAAGGTTGTTGTGTTGACCAGCTTTGTATGACAAAATACGTAGAAACTTTTTCTGCACTCTCTCGATTCTCGTAATATGTGTTGTGTAATAAGGTGACCAAATAACTGACGAATATTCCAATATACTTCGTACTAGTGATGTATAGAGAATTTTTAGACTTTGAGGATTTTTAAAGTCTTGAGTAATTCTGGTGATAAATCCCAACATAGTATATGCCTTGTTTGTGATAGTATCAAAGTGGTTTCTAAAAGTGAGTTTAGAATCTAGCATGACGCCCAGATCCCTTATTGAATCGACTTTAGCGAGTGGAACGTCACCCAGTTTATAAACAAATTCTATTTTTTAAATATTTTTAGTGAAACTAATACATGAACATTTCTTAGCATTAAGTGACATATTATTTGCTTTACACCAATTTGATAGTTCGTCCAGATCTCTTTGTAGGAGATGACTATCTTCCAGGCTACGAATGGTGGAATAAATTTTTAAATCATCGGCATATAATAGACACTTATTTCTTAATATATTTGGCAAGTCATTTATGAAGATAAGAAATAACAAGGAACCAAGGTGAGAACCTTGAGGAACTCCTGAGGTGATAGAAACCGGAGATGCATCATATCCATTTACAGTCACCACTTGAGTTCGATGAGAAATGTAAGATTCTATCCACCTCAATAAGTTGCCGTGGATTCCTATAGCATGAAGTTTTGTCAAAAGTATACGATGGTTCACCTTGTCAAACGCCTTGCTGAAATCTGTATATATTACATCAAAATTAATAAATCAAACGATTTGCAAATCTGACTTACAAATTCAAGCAGGTTGGTAGGTGTGGATTTTTTTGGAACAAAGCCTTGTTGATTAATGCAAAGTGTCTGACGAAAGTGGGCGAATATGTATCTATAGCAAATAATCTCGAATATCTTTCCAAAACAAGATAGTTTACTTATAGGTCTATAGTTACTAACGTCACTTTTATTTCCTGTCTTAAATATTGGTGTGATGTGAGCTACCTTCCATTAGTCGGGAAACTTTCCTTCTTTTAAAGATTTGCTAAAAATGATATAGATATGATCTAGAAGAAGGTGAGCACAATTTTTTATAAGAAGTGGAGGAATACCATCAGGTCCTGCGCCCTTGGCGGGATCCAATTCTTTCATAATTTTTAATATTTCATTTTTATGCAGTGGTATAAAGGAAAGTGAAGCGAGTGAGTCATTAATGAGAGCAAATGAGTGATGTTGAGAAGCATTATCAAAAACTGAAGCGAAAAATTCTGAAAAGATATCAGAAATTTTTTGACCGCATGTAGCATATTTTTCTCTCAGAAACATTGTTTTAGGGATTGCATTAGTGAATTTCTTGGTTTTAGTGTATTCCCATAATTTTTTAGTCCCGATATGTAATGATTCCTCTATAGAATTTATATATGTGTGATAGCAGGCACGAATACTATTCTTAATGCGAGATCTTAGCAAAGAAAAGGTTTCGTAATCTCTAGAATTACCGTATTTTATGTATTTTTTTCTATATTTTTCATTATATATAATATGAATATAAGATATATATATAGATACATTATATATAGATAATATATACATATATATATATATATATATATATATGTATATGTATGGAACAAAAGTATTTTCTGAAATATCTCACATTTCCGTAAATGGTCTCCCTGAGAAGATTTAGGCCGACGTTTCGGCACGGTATCACGTGCCTAGAGATGAAACTATACGTATATTGAAGATAATTTATTTTTATTCAATCAATATAAATCATAGATGTATCACAGAGACGAAATTATATTTGTATGGTAAAGTAGAAATGGAAGACTTTGTGTGTTCATAGGGCTTACTACCTATCATACGGCTGGCTTAAGTGTTACACAAGCTTTCGTTCACCATTTCCACCCATGATAGAATATCATATCAATCAAATTTTTGGAAGTTGTATATATTTAAATTTAAGCACATGTTCCGTAAATGTGTTGTAATAATCTTTAGCGCAACCGAAATCCAAAGCTTTTTCATTCCCCTTAAATGACCACAGATGTCACTAATGAAATAGCTATTTTTTATGATTCCGATTTTTTTAACAGTATCCTTTATATGTGTAATGAATATAATTTAAAAATAAAATTTCGTCTCTATAATATACACGGTTATTTGGAAAAATTAATAATCTCGCAGGACTATATTCTTGCCTTGATTATGAGTCGAAAATGTTCAAGCAATCATGATCTTATATCAATAATTACGGAGATATGCCACATCAAAGTTTGCATTTTTTTTTCAATATTTCTGTCTTACTTTTTATAAAACGTTGAACTATCATTACAGTAACTTACATAGATTACGAAAAATTCATTAGTTTCAATACAAGTTAAATAAAGTGATAATAACCCTGAAAAAATTCTAATTGGAATTAGAAGGTTTTTAATATTTTATTTGACTTGTATTACCTAAAGGGAACGAATTTTTCATATTCTATATAAGTGTAATGTTAAGTGTAGAACATGTTCATATTCTATATACAGTAATGACAGTCCAACGTTTTACAAAAAATAAATGAGAAATATTGAAAAAAAAAATCCAACTTTGATGTCACATATCTCCGTAACTGCTGATGATAACTTGAATATTTTCGACTCATAATCAAGGCAGGAATATAGTCCTGAGAGGTTATTAATGTTTTCCAAATAACCCTGTATATTGATTAATGATGACCGTGTGACAAAAAACCAGTCCTACTGTGTTCTGAAAAATTTGGACAAACTCAAAATATTCTGAATTTTTATTTAACATTAATTGACAATTTTATGATTTTTTTTTTGAACAATTTAGATAACATTGGAATCTTACGAATTCAAAGATAACCAGTACAAGAAGAGCTTCATTAAATGGTTTGACAAATTCTGCGATGTCTTAAAGAAACCTTTGTTTTGGTTTTGGATCCCGGTAATGCAAGCATACGGCAACTTGCCTTTGAAATGTCCCGTGGTAAGTATTGGGAGTTTCCATAAATAATATCGTTTTACAATTTCCCCTGCTTGGACACCTCTTCAAGTGCTTCTGAACGCTGGTCCATGATGCACCCATTTCATTTGAAATTTCCTCAATTAAACACATGAATTAGCTTCCACTCCCGTTTCCAGCACGCCATTATTCAAGTCACCAGCGCATCTTCACCAGCGAGGTTAATATTGGAAATTAAAATTCTCATTTCTAAACCTCTCTAACCATTTCTGACGCTTGACATGTTAATTAAAGTTGAAAACTATGTCTTTAAAACAATTGAAAACTATTTAAAAAAGTGAAATAATAGATCGAAATTAGATTGGATGGAATAACTAAAAAATTGATAAGGGAATCATTACCTATAACAGATTCTACCTATAACCTATAGACATACATTTTATGTATAATAAATGAATCTATTAATTTGAAAAAATTTCAGTCTAACTAACTAACTAACTAACCATCACGCCGTTTCCCCGCAGGGGTAGGCAGAGAGGATTGAACGCCACACTCTTCTATCCTGGCACCACTCTTGCTTCGGCCACATTCATACATCTTCGCATACAAGTTCTACGGTTTTCGGTACGGGCCATCCTCAAACACTGGTTGTATCTGGTTATGCCAGGTCTTTCGCGGACGCCCTCTATTCCTGTTGCCTTCAACACTCGCCTCATGTATTTTCTTAACCATCCTTTCCTCGTTCATATGTTCTACATGACCAAACCATCTCAGTACTCCTTTATTCTATCTACCACACTACAGCCAGCATTGCATTCACGTTTAACATTTCAGTAATGGTAAATATTTAGAGATTATTAGTAATTAAAATTATTAAAAAATATAAAGAATTCAGACCAGTATAGAATACAGAAATATAGAAAAGTGAAAATATACTATTTGAGGAACCGTGTGGAATTAGAAGTAATCAATCTTTTCAAATGGCTCTAAATTTAGTATTGGAAGATTGGAAAGAGGATACTGATTAAAACAGGTTTGTCATCCATGTATTCCTGGTCTTCAAGTGAACTTTTGAAACTATACATCGAGAAATTATTTTACAAAAATGTCCACAATTGACATAACCGATAATGATTGGTATGGCTTGAAAAATACTTAGTCAAAAGTAAATCAACAAATATTTCGAGGGCATGATTTTAGACGCTTTCTTTGCATACATTTGTAATCGATTTTTTAACATCACCCTTGCAGTAGAAGTCCATTCAATTTAGGAAAGCTACTCAGTATCGTAATAAATAAAACAAAATCATTTTTTGTACTTTTCTTCTGGTCATTAATGGGTTAAATAAAACATTTCGTCATGATCGTAGAACAATGACGGATGTGCAAAAAATTCCATATTGACTTTTTTGCATTGTTAAAAAATGAAAAAAAGAAGCCATCTAATGGTAAACAAAAAGTGTAGTTTTCTCATTAATTTATGTCGGTATAACGACGCTTCTGTATGCGTTCGTAGAACAATGAAGCATGTGTAAAAACGTCATTGTACTGCGCTGACTATATTTGAGGTTTGAAAGGTATCAACTTTATATAACTAACCCAAGTTTCAAAGGAAAATCTTTTGTAGTTATCGAGATATGACACAAATTGTCTTTATGTAAATAAAACTTCAAACTGCTCTCCTGCAAACTTGAGAAAAATCACATGCGTCGTTATTCTACGATTGTGACGATTTATTAATTTTAAATGTTTTGTTTGCCTCCTACGGCTAGGTTAATGTTCATTTCATTTTCCAGGTGGGCTATATTTATGCAAAAGACTTGGCACTCGATTTGGCTAAATTTCCCATGAACTTCCCATCGTCGAGGTGGCGATTTAACATCACCGCCATGCAGTTCCCTCGCAACAAGCTGATCTTGGCCTATAGCGTCGCCTTCTCCTTCCAAGAATACACTGCGCGCATCAAAGCCAAAGCGTCCAACCACTAAGTTATGCACATTAATAACAAATGGTTCTTTATTCCAAAAATCAGTCGAATCATTAATCAACAAATTTTTGTAACAAGAAATGTGATTACCAATTTTGAAATTTTACCTATCCTCGTTACAAGACCGTGTTTAGTTTGTTTCGATCAGATCTAATGTGTTACAGCTACCTATACGTAAAATTAAATTTGTATCGTTTTACGTTAACTTTTTAGTTCGGAGTATATTGCATGTTAAGTGATTCTAAAATTATGGAAAGAAAATGTAAAAATGATCCTGACACGTTTTATTATATTTGTGGTGAATTTAATTTTGAAATTCTACTGAGAAATTGGAAACCATTAGTAAAAAAGTTACATGAACTTTATTTTGGCTTTGCTGTCAGACATCAAGCCATAATGCGTGGGTTCCTTGCATCTGTTATGTTACATGTGTGTGCCTTTTTACTCCCTTTCGTCTAACTTGTAGCGTCTGCGGTTTTTTGTCTGCCGGAAAAACTTTGGATCGATTTTTAACCCTTTTACCGTGATTCAATCGAGCTGAAACTTTGCAGGCAGACTCATGGCGACGATTAAAATGATCTAACAAATTTTCGTTTAATTTTTTTTACAATTACCTATAGTGTAATTTTGGATTTTTCGAAATTTTAATGCTTTGAATTTAAATTTTGCAAATTGGAATCAATACAAATGAGTAATGATCCCGACGCGTGCGGTAGGCACGAAATCTGATTCAGTGAGAAAGGGAGTATAATAAAAACTTTTTATGGGTTATGGATGGTCAAAAAGATCTCCATCAATGTCTTTTGGAGTTCCTATGATTTGAAAAGAACCCACGAACCATTCATCAGATTGTTATTTTTGTCTTACTGATATCAAAAGTTTTACAATTAAAACTAAAAAAATGTTTAGTATCCTGAGTTGTCGTCTGCTAAAAAACCGACACCTCACAGTGAAGAACTACCTGTACCAGAGCTACCTCAAAGTTCCAATTTGTCTACATCATCGGAGAAAATAGATAACGCAACGTTTGATCCTGACTTTCAAGAAGCATTCTTATCTAATGAGGCACATTTAGTCAAGGAGATCGCAGGCAGAACTTTTGGGGTCTCGATCGAAGGGATGGAAGTTGTGGCAACCAAGAACAAAAGTAAGTTAATAAGTTAAGTAGTGAATGGAAGACTGGCCCGAAAGAGAATCTCTTGCACCAGGACAAGAAAATATTAAACATGCTCCGTTAGTACAACCTGGGGGTGTATTTTTATCATCTTTACATATAAAACTTTAAAAAAAAACAGTCGATCGAGATGGTGATGGATTCTTATACTTAAAAGAAAAATTCCCAAAATCTGTGATGAAAAAATTAAATACGGCATATTTGTCTGTCCTCAAATCAGGAAAATTTTAAAAAAAACTTAGTGATCTGGAAAAAGCTTCTTTGGAGTCTTTCATGAAAGTGACTTCAAATTTTCTCGGAAATCACCGATTAGATGACAGTAAAAGTATTATTGAGGAGCTTTTATGATCTTAAAGCTTTGGGTTGCCACATGACCTTAAAAATACACTTCCTGCATTCTCATTTGGACTTCTTTCCTAAAAATTTGGGCGCCGTCGGCGATGAGCATAGTGAAAAATTCCACCAGGAGAGAAAAACGATATCATGGCAAGTGGGGCCCAAGTATGCTAGCGGACAAATGTTGGACATTACAACGAGATGTCCTTGAATCCAAATACAGAAGAAAATAATAATATTACATGTATATTTTACACTGAAATAATACTTTTATATAAATTATTTTTGTTTATAAAAACTATTTTTGTAAAAATTTAAACAATCATATTGCAATAAAACTATTCGTGTCTGAAATATTCTAATATCAATTCTATTATCCTCAACCTTGTTCTAAACACAAATAGTTAACAATTTTCTTGTTACATACAAAAAGTGGTTTTTTGTTGACCAGTTTTATTTTCACTGTTATTCCCTTTCTCTTACTTTGGTAGAAAATCCAAGCAAACATTTAAGGTAATGTATTGCCGCGCATTTTTATAAGGTCCTGGGCTTCTGGAATTTTCGCGAATCTAGTCACGTTTTCAACCGATTTACAGTTTATTCCAAAATCATCAAGATTTTTTTTTAAATATACCTATTTGTCGCATAATTGTTCTTACTATTTTCAAATTAAGCTAACCGCTTGAGCTATGAAAATATGACAAACTTGATGTTATCTAGGAATGAGGCTCGAACTACAGACCAATGTATCACTAGGCGAGACCTACCTTAACCACCACAAGAGTAGCGTGTTGGTGTAGTGGACTGCGCAAGAAATAATCACGTTTATTTAGATCAATTATAAAAGTATTATGGTGGTAGGTTTATTTAATCCACCATGTCGCCTCTATGAAATGATGGGGCGCTATCACCACTCATTTTTTTATATTTATTTCAAAAAATCCTTGTTTACAATATATAGGTACTTAATAATAATTTAACAATAAAAATATAAGATAAGATTACACAATTTTTTTGTTATATTTGTGGATTATGCCACTCTACTAGTCTACGCCTGTCCCAGAGTGGCGTTATAGAACACAATTATAATATTTTGTTGAATTCGTCAATAATATTTGTTTTCATAAGGTAATAATTATGTATCTACAAAGTATCAAGTGCAATGTTAGTGATAGGTTGAGTGAGTCGTAAGTCCAAGTGTAAATATATGTAGAATATTGTTTAATGTAAAAAGGGTTAAAGTTTTGTTTTATTTATAGACATTATTATGCAATGAGTAGCTTGTTGGTCTTGTGGTTAGGACACTGGCCTCGTGATCCAAAGGTTGCGGGTTCGAACCTCACTCCAGACTAGCAAGTTAGTCCTATTTTCATAGCACAAGCGTTTAGCTTAGTTTGAAAATAGTAAGAATATTGATGTGACACGTATTCCGTGTTCACATCTCTATTTTTTTAAAAAAAAAAAAAAA
>JADDOH010013159.1:0-73342 GCA_016648135.1 Agrypnia vestita | reverse complement strand
CTTTGATTGCAGTATAATTATGGCTTAAACATACGCGAGGGGGGACATTCATCCCCTATGAGTTAATCTCTAGCCTAAAGGAGGGGTTTATTTCAATTATGTACAATTTTTATGCTCTGTGTTTTCAATGCGTACATTATGATTGTAACTTATTGGTTGAAATTTAAAATTTATGAGAAAATGTGTTACTTTTGTAAAAAATGTGTAAAAATTGTGCATTTGTACCGTATTATTAAAAAAATACAAATTGGCATGGTTTTCTGTTTATGAAGTTTTTGCATCGGCCGATGAAATTCCCATTAAAATATCAAAATAACAACAACAATTATACATACGTATGTTGAATTAATACTTTTGCTAGAATTTATTTCCATTGTCTTTAAAAAATATCATTTTTCTTAACAATTTTCACCTACCTAACGTGCACTCAATTATATTGTTGTATTTTCAACAGTTTGATCCCATAACAATAGACACTTATATCAATAATACAAGATAATAACAAGAAAAACTATTTTTCATCAATCGCTTTCTTCAAGTACCTACGTGAGTACCTACGTTAAAAAACAAAACAATGTTCCTTTTAACGACATTCAAAAATATTACATAAAATGACAGCTGACAGATGGCGTATAATTGCCGATGAATAAATGATAACAAAACTGTCTCGAGCGGTTCGGAACAAATGAGACATTAATATAAAAACACATATACAACAACGAAATGAAATATTGTAAATACCTTCACACACATGACGGAATCTCGGCAGTCGGGCGCAGAATTAAAAAAGTACGGTCCTGGGATATTCGCGACAAGACACCGACAAATTTCTCACTCAACAGCCTAGCGGCACGGGAGTCTAGGACCCGAGAAGAAGCGAACAGCGTTCGAGATTCGAATAGTGAGTGTTGATAGGCTAAGATGGCGGCCCGGCGCGCGCTTTTCGTCCCACGGGCGGCGACCGACTGGAGCAGCGCTCCGGCCGGCGGCGGGGAAACGGCGAAGCTCGGCGCCTGCGCGCGGGGACGCGTTCTGACAGCCCGTTCAATCCGAGGAAAAGTTTATTATTCATACTTTTTTTTCTCGTACGACGCTTCTGGATAATTTTTAGGCGTAGTTAAACGTCCAACGATGTAGACAATGAAACGTTTGCGAACGGTGTGCGAAAAAAGTCAGGTAATGGTGAATAATTCAAGCTGTTTCTACGTCATTTATGAATGCGTAAAGAAGTTTTTAATTGTTTAAATAATGGAATCTGCCCCGTGATTGGTTGGAATAGTAAGATGACACATTCCAAATGCAGTCTATCGAACGAACGTCACGTGGTTTACTGAAATGTTCCATGCTTTTAATGGCGGTCGCTTAGTCCAAATTGCGACTATCCTATTATCAATATAATTTGTGGGTCATACAACAAATTGTTGCGTAAGCGGCTATGCTTCCATAGCCGTTATTATATATTATTTATTTAAGTATTGTAAAGCTGATTCAAATTATGGCGGAGTCAATGTGCAATGGGAAAAAATTAATTTCATAAAATTTAAACAAACATTTACGTACAAGTCATTATAAACTAAAATGTATTAGCAAAATGATTTACTTCGTTTTGTGGAATAACTGCATACTTTTACGCGATGATATGTTAATAGATTACAGATATTGATTATTAAATAATAAAAGAATTTAAAATAATTTTAGATTATTTTTAATATTTACCGAAACAGATTTCCTATATTCAAAATTATTATGCCTTGAGTTTTGTCGGAGTCAAATATCCGAGCAATACGCAATAAACAACTAACAACCTGGCTTTAAACAATACACCTACCAAAATAATTGTATTAATACAAAATAATTTTACATACAAGATGTATAGATAACCTCAAAAGGATCTTGAAGAATCCACGACACAAAAAACGATCTAGATTCTAGATGATACTCAAGACTTGGGAGGATAGACAAAACTTCAGGGAAAATTTGTGGGTTCGTAGAATGAAAGTGTGTATGTTTTGTAAAGATGTTTTTTTCTCACCAAAGAAAAGTTCCGGATGCAAGTAAAAGTATACACATATTATATACAAGATATATATATAATACAATATATAATACAAGGAACACCGGCAAAGAAAGAATATGGGCGCGGTGGAGGTCCGACCGACTCCCCCTTTGTTCTTGGTCGTCACCTTTCGCACATTCTAGATCTTCCTTCATTTCCAGACGTTGACAAGTCAGCAGTTTGCTTATAGAGTGATACGAAGACGTAATCAACTGAAGATTGGCAAGAGAAGCGGCAAAACCGCCACACGTGCTGAGCAAATATAAAAGCAGTAGCTGTAACGTAGCGATGATTGGCGGAGGTCCAAAGAGATTCATGGGGGGCCTTCATCCAGCAGCGAATAAATAATAGCTAATATTTATCTGCTGTCTCAAAAATCAAGAACGAATAAACCGATTTTTCTTTGTTTCTTTCTTTGATTTCTCCATTGTGTTGAAAATCTGTGATCGATAATTAATTAACAAACATGCATCAGAAGCTGCTGAATGTGGGTATGTATAATGTTATATATCAAGAGAGTTTGTCGTTCTATCCACCACCATCTGTTGATCTTTGGTTTCACGCTTGAAGGGGCTACTAATATTATCAAGGCCCCGAAAAAATCAAAATATCTAATTTCTTAAGTAATATTCTTTTTGATTTACCGAGTTATGCTTCTTGAAGCGCATTGAGAGTCGAATTTTAGGATGCAATGATGCGCACGCGTACAGTGCAATGAAATATTTGGTACACCATGAAAAATTATGGCGGCTTTCCAAACGATTTATATAGCAATTCATACAAGTGACGACTTCAAGTGTTGCAAACGGTGTTACGAGTATTGCCTATACTCTAGGCGCTGTTATTTTGTTTTCTATTTGCTGATGTGTTCATTGTATGCTTACTGTTTCATATTCTCTTCTTTACGTACTTTTATTTAACTCTATTTGCCTGTTTGTTGTTTGTTTGTTCGTTTTTTTGCTGTGGTGGATTCTTATCATTGATTTTTCACCAATTTTCCGGCTAATTAGAGCTCTGAAACTTTCATCATTTACGTAAAGTGGATGACCATACATTATTAATACAATTTCGACATTATTTGATCATTATTTCGTGTAAATAAGAATTTTCCATTATTATTGCATATTAAAAATGTTTAGTTTCGAGATTTTTCAATATAAGTAAGAAATACTCAAAAAATATTTTTATATGAAAGTATGTTCAAAGAACACAGTTACTGGATTTGGTCCCCAGAGGGATGATTCATTAATTAAGAATAAATTAAGAAGTCTCACAGAGACGAAGCTAATTTATTTATGAGAAAAGTGGATGGAAATCTCTTATCCGATGGCTCAAGGCTTACAACCTGTATGGGCTAGCTTAATTGATCACTCTACACAATGCAACGTTCACCAATTCAATCGTAAGAACATCCACACATCAAATTTTGAAGTTCTATATATATATATATATATATGTTCGAAGCAAGAACCTTTCATATATTACTATGGTGTCAACTAGAGATATTTGTTGATTTTTTTTCTCATTAACTAGTTAGTATACACATATAATATACACGTATAACAATCTGTGCCCGCGGCTAACTTTTTGTCATATTTTATCAATTTGTGTATTAACCTTAATGCACAGATATATATTATCGGGACTTTTTTATAGAACTTTTTATGTTCTACAACTTATTTATAAAAATTATTTAAATATCTCTTACCGTTAAATCAACGTTCATAAAAAACGCATCGCTGTACCATTTTTTCATCGACTTTAGTTGTAAAATAGGTCACCACGAAAATCCCTTTTACTTTAACGTATGATATATAGCCTATGTCCACCTTGAAAGCCCATTCTTAAATATTAGCGAAAGAATTTTTTGAATCGGATGAGGAGTTTCGGATACTACCTCCTACATCCAAACTTACACACTAGTCTTTATATAATATTAGTATAGATAAAGAAAGAGAATCAATATCTCAACTAAGATGTCTTGTGTTGTTCAGCAAGAGCGGATATTTTTCATCGGCACTCGATTTTGAGCGTTTTATAAAAGATTTTTAACATCATGTAAGATATAATTAAATCGAAATACATTAATCTAACGATCTTAAATAGATGGCCAACAGTATTGCGCAAATAGCATTTAATTAAATAGTTCAATAATTTCCCAAAGATATTTTTTTTATTTTTTTTATTTATGGTATAAATACAGTTCTTATATATAACATATCAGATTAAACTTTTTTTTAAATGCTTGGTAGTCATGTAGACCTCATCAGTGAAGAGAAGCTCTTGAGTCTGATGAGGGAGCCACAGTTCTTATTCCTTGTTATAATATATAGGTACATAGTGTATATAAGTTATTTATTAATACAATAAAAAAGGTAAATTAATAATGAAAGTATAGGAGTTATTTTGAAAAAAGCTATAGGTTTAAATGATTTATGAATTTAAGTTTGATTTTAGGAAAATTTTAATTTTTTTGATTTGCTCTGAGAGGTTACTGATGCATCGTATCTCGATAGGTAAGTTATTATAGTAATTAATGGCTTTATAAATATAGTGATGCTGCGTTTGGGTTGTTTTACATTTAGGTATTATGAATTGGTTTCCATTTCTCATAAGTTTGAAATATTCCTGGTTTTCTGTAAGGTTTTTTTCTTTACATATTTTTAATATGGAATTTGCTTGAAAATATCATCTACGTTTGGTACTGGAAACAATTTAAAGAAATCTTTTGTTGGAAATGTAGATTTTTTTTCAGTATTACTTTAATGATAACCCTTTGTGTATTAACGTTTTAATAAAGTGAACAAACAAGAATTTTGCAATATTTTTCTTAGAACTATGTCAAATTCAGCCCTGAATGAAGTGGCTGAGTGAACATTTTTTTTTTTATTAAAAGATAAATAAAATTTGTATATAATATCACTCTTAAACCTTCATTTACCGCAGCGATACGAGGGTATAAATAATATAAACAAGTGATTATTTTTATATAGGAAAAACTTGTAGAAATTTTGAAGTTGAATTAAGGAACACTTAAGGTGTTTAAATAGTAATAATTAATCTGAATTTTCTAACCATGTTTTGGCTGTGGATCATTCTTTTGATATTAATAAGGGTTTACAATTTTTACATACAAATTATACAGAATCACAGTTTGATAAATTTGAAATTTTGGAAATAATAAAAAGTGTTAATAGTAAATTGAATATAATAAATAACCAGGTCCTTTTTACAAATAGTTATCTTTTAAATTTATTTTCATGTTTAGTAGTTACTTTATTATTATTCATTTTCCATATATAACTTTTTATATTTTGATTATCTATACTTCGATTTTTAAATTTAATTTTGTACATTTGTTATCCTGATGAAGAAGCCATTGACTTTGAAACATGTTGAATTTTCTTCGATAAAAAAGTGATGTATATAAAATTAATTTCTATAAATTATATTAAAAAAATAGTTCAGGGTTATATCCGGTTAGCTCTTTGCGGGAAAATACAGCTTTTTCATTGTGGTACAAGATCCCTTTGTATTTAAACTTTGCTTCATAATGGCTTTGATCTGCTCAGAGATGAAATCTTAGTGGCTAAACGCCAACTGAACCCTTTCTACAACCGTACGCTCTTTCATCTTCACTGAGCAGACGCTCTGTCTCCTATACGGGATAACAGAGAAAACAGAAATAATTATTTTACATGTAGATAATATCATTCCAATATTTTAGAGTGTATAAATACATCGTTAAAATCGCTACAAGATATGGGATGCTTGTTCAGAAATCTGGCCGTCACAAAAATAGTGTCATGAGTTCCGAAAAACGAGGAGAACTGCATATATTGAAGGTTTTCCAAACAGCCTGGACGTTATAGAACAATACAGAAACAACTGGAAACTGGTGGAATGCATGGGAACATGTGAAAATATTCGAGAGAAAATGATTAAAATATTATTTATTTACTACACAAAATAGCGTACCTTTACGCGATAATAACTCAGGGAAGTCCAACATACCGTTGAAAAAATAGAGAGAATCGGCGGTGGCTACGTCATGTAGTTGCTGCGTTGTCCGCCGCGCGCTCCAGCCGTGTAATTTCGTTTTTTATCCATGAATTCGATCAAAATATTTTTTTTAGATATTGCCGGAACACTAATTTCTGTGTTCCGGCTTTTGCGGCAGTGTTCCAGCAAGTGCATTTCGTGGTCTCGCATTTTCGCTACATGCTTTTGCTACATGCCCCGCTACAAGCTAAAATACAATTTTACCTTCAATGCGCCAAAAGAACATAACTTCAATAATTTTATATAGACAAAATAAATCACCTACAATAGCTTCGCTATGTTAATTATACTCATTGAGGAATCATAATTATTATGGTCCGAAGAAATATACAAATAAGAATGTTCTTAGGTTTTCACGGCCACTCAGAATCTTCTGGTTTGTGTCTTCTGGGGTATTATGCCGTGTTTTTACGACCTTCTTGGCAGAAAGGTCTTTCTCTTTTTTTGGTTATTTTAATAAATAAATATAAATAACCAATAACCAAAAATCTTACTTACGGTCCTATCTTGAATATGTTCCCTTTCACCCTATCACCTGTTTCTTTCGCACCCCTCCCCCCTACTTACCACCATTTGGATACTTCACACCGAGGTATGATTGTTCATAATTAATTAGTATTAAGTATACTCTGACGAAGGAACGTTGTTTCCGAAATCGGTTGGTTTTTACCAAAAATTAAGTGGTGATAAACTAAGTTAATTCGGTTAATTATATTCATAATGAATAACCACAAAGTAATAGCAAAATACAATAGTATAAAATATTCAGAATATTTTGAGTTTGTTCAAATCTTTCAGAACAGTGCTGGATTTATGTCACAGAGACATTATTAATCAATTAGTGTATATTATAGATATCTCACAGAGATGAAACTGTATTAATTATGGGAAAGTAGGTATAGAAGTCATTTGGGTGTAACAGGACTTATGACCTGTCTTTTGGTTGGCTTAAGTGATCACTTTACACAATTGTAACATTCGCCATTTCCACCCATGATAGAATATACCATGCTTATTCATTTTTTGGAAGTTGTATATATGTTCAAATTGCGTGAAGCTTTCATATATGAGTTGTAAGCGCCTTTTCCATGCGGCCTGTACAAAGCCATTTTCATTCCCATAAATTGTGTAAAGTGATCACTTAAGCAAACCAAAAGACAGGTCATAAGTCCTGTTACACCCAAATGACTTCTACACCTACTTTCCCATAATTAATACAGTTTCGTCTCTGTGAGATATCTATAATATACACTAATTGATTAATAATGTCTCTGTGACATAAATCCAGCACTGTTCTGAAAGATTTGAACAAACTCAAAATATTCTGAATTGTAAATACTGGTAAAAAGGAATTTAACAAAAATTGGAAATAATATTTCCTGGCGTATCCTAGTGTAATGCAAGTAATTCGGATGAATTTCATTACACAAAAAAAGTATATTGCTTCCAAAATTCCGCAATCAATTGTAGATTTTCTCATTAGCGACATCTGTGGGGATTTAGGGGAATGAAAATGGCTTTGTATAGGCCGCATGGAAAAGGCGCTTACAACTCATATATGAAAGCTTTCTACGCAATTTGAACATATATACAACTTCCAAAAAAATGAATAAGCATGGTATATTCTATCATGGGTGGAAATGGCGAATGTTACAATTGTGTAAAGTGATCACTTAAGCCAACCAAAAGACAGGTCATAAGTCCTGTTACACCCAAATGACTTCTATACCTACTTTCCCATAATTAATACAGTTTCGTCTCTGTGAGATATCTATAATATAAACTAATTGATTAATAATGTCTCTGTGACATAAATCCAGCACTGTTCTGAAAGATTTGAACAAACTCAAAATATTCTGAATATTTAAATACTTTTGGTCGATCATCGATCTCTCTGCATTCTCAGAAGAATTCTTTTCGCGAGAGGAGAAAAATAAACCCAAGACAAATAGCATTTACAAGCCTACAAAACAAATTATGTCTTATCTTTTGAAAATCGATGGGTAGCGGGACTGACAGAATGTCGCCATTTCTACTCTTCGAATCCCTTTCACTTCCATTGTTAATTCTATGTAGATGCAGGTGAAAATGAGCGGGAACACTTTTTTTTTTTAAATGCGGTAGAAAAAGTTTTGTAAAGTCGCGGATAGACCACCGTAGTCGTCTGTGAAGACGCTCCGGCAGCTAACCGTCTTAGCTTTTGTCGGTAGGTATGAGAGATAGAAGCCAGCAATGTCACAATCGCTAATTGAACGTATTCCATATGTACTCACTTGGCTCGCTTCGTTCTCAGCTTAAGCGGGAATCGTCCATAAGGTTTAAACTGTGAAAAACACTTACGTGGATCAATTAAGTTGTATTCAATACGATACAAAGGTAATGGAATGGGTTAGTAGTGTAATTAGTAATTTTCAATTTCAATTTCAATTTCAATTTCAATTTTTATTTATTACATAATATGTACATTACAAACATTCTGTTCAATGCATACATATTATTAACTTACATCTAAAAATATACATATACACACATACATACACATCCATATACACATATGTATACATACATACACATATACATATACATACATACATACACACACATATACATATTGTGTATTAAAATACTAATTTATTATTAAACAATTTTTAAACAATTAGAAGTGACCTGTATAATCTGGTCAAAGGTGTAGGAGAATCCTGCTTCGGAAAACCCCCTCAGACACATGGAATATATCAATATCCAAAGCGATCTTATTCAGCATAGCTGTAGCTTTTCCAACAGGCATAACCATCGGCAGGTTGGTCCTGTATATTGGAATGTGAAACAATCTATGCTGACGATGTCTAAGGTAATTATCAGGAACATACAAACCAATGCTCTGCATAATTTCAGTATTGTCGATCATACCGCGCAACAATCGATAAAAGTGTGTAATCAAATACACATTCCTTCTAGTCTCTAAACTATTGTAGCCAAGCATACCCTGGAGAAATGCGAGAAATGAGAGAAATGGAGAAGCATGCAAAGCGGTCTAATATTAGAGTATCTTCCGCGCGCCTATACTTACTATAATTTGATTCAAACGCGCTCCCGGATTCTAGGTTCGATGGGCTAGTAGGAGAGGTCCTGGTGGTCCGGCTGGTGAGATGAGAATCATGATCTCCGGGCCCTGACCCTAGATCCTTGGTCCAATTGCAGTCCAATACAGCCACACCGTCCAGTTTATCCCATCCATCAACACATTGGCGAAGCCGCGTACCCACTGACAAAGAAAATAAAATTAGTTGAAATCTCACACACAACCTCGCAGGGAATAAAATCGTACAGAGATGAGCTAAATACCATTTTTAAGCGAAGGACACATATTCAAATCCCCAGGTAAACAAACGTATTTTACAAGGATTTTTAAGATAATAGATGTATTAATTTATTTAACAAGACTTACTTTGAAAGAGTAGATATTTTGTCTGATATTTTCATATTTCTTCAAAATTTACAAGCTCGTACCTAGTATTTTTTTAAACAAGGCGAACACGTTTTAGCACCAGATGCGGTGCAAAATTGTGGACAAAGAATTTACATTGGTTCATTTTTATATATTGTCACGTTTTATGGCTAGGGAGGAATGAATGAAAACACTGAAAATTAATTAGCGATTTATTAACAATTCAATGCACAAAGTCACATAAAACTAATTAAACATAATTGTATTCGTTTAATTACACTATTTCGCAATATATCACTCGTAAATAAACACTTTATTATCTCTGGGATAGAATATTCCATTCTCGCACGTATTATTTATTGTTTATTTATTTTGCCAATTAGGTAAGTACTTCGTTTGATTATTCGATCTGATTTATTGCTCCGACTGGCCACCTCGGCCGTCGTTTCTTGCGGCTCGCGCGCACTTCGCACCGTATCCACCTGTCAAATGCGACTTCTCTCCCGCCACGGCCGGCGCCATATTTATATCCGAATACTGATACTTTCGTACTTTCTGGATTATTCTAGTATTAAGGAGAAGGTCCTCTTCGCTTCTAGGTTTTCTAGCGTTTCTGGACGTTTATAGACGTTTTAGATCACCCTAGACTGTTGTTAACCAAACTTTTTTACCGTAAAATATACTAAAAATTGGAAAATATACTAACTTAATTAAACTGTCAAAAATGTTGTTAATGTCGAAGTATTTGACCAATAACCACATGCGGAAATCTACGAATAGATCTTGTTTTGACAAATCCAATGCCCCTATAACCACGGCATCTTTAAAGGGTTAGGCCTATAGGCAAAAGATTAGTTTGAAAATTGTAAGAATATTGATGTGACACGTAATCCGTGTTCGCAACACTATTTTTATTTCTAAATAACAAAAAGTAAAAAAATAATAATAATAAAGAGCTCCCGACCAAGGTAAAACGCTCCACTAGTACTACTCTTACTGTCACCGCAAATATGCCAAGCATGTTATCATTTTAACCCTACGGCGATGATCCAGAACAATTTTAAATAATCAATAAATTAATCTAAAATATCTTATTGCGAAGTTAAGCGCTCACCGGAAATGTGCACGACATAAACAACTTATTAATTAGAGCATCCTGAAGTGTAAACTTCCGGCCTGCCTTTCTAGAATTTCAGAGAAAACAATCCCAAGAAATCTCGCAATATTTTGAGTCTATTTGTTTCCGGCGCAAAGGGGTTTAAATTGGCGGCAAAGAAGGGGAAAGGTGGGGTAAGCGGGAATGAGAAAAATTATGTAGACTGTATATGATGGAGGAAGAAATAGGAAGCTTGACTTACCAATGCCGCAATCTTCTTCTTCCTCCAGATGAGAGGAAGTGGCGGTCGATAATTTGTGAAAATTTTAGGTAGCGATAAAACGGTCTTATTCATCTTACTTACTGCCTCGACTTTCTCGTCGAGTAACTAACGTAAGGTGTATAGGACAGGAAGGACGGCGGAAGTGTCGTGACGTTAATGCCAATATCTAGAGAATGCTGAACACTATTATTAATAAAAGATTCGATAATGCACAATATTTTTGAGTGTGTTCAAAATACAATACTGGAAGAACAAGAAGAATATAATTTGTAGAAAAAAAATTATTAAATCGTCGATAACAAGTGGAATGGGTGAACGTTACAGTGATCATTAAAGCCAACCAATGACAGGCCTTTAAACACTCTAAGGCATGGTTGTATCAAGTTGGATTAAAGTAAAAATTCATTTAAAACATAGATTTTTTCGTTCCCCACCAATCAAACAACCCGTTTCAGCGAACTTTACTTTAATACAACTTGATACAACCGGACATAAGACTTACGTACCTACTTTTCTATATAAAATAGCTACGTCCTTGTGAGATATAATATATAATATATATTGAGCTATGAGACAACCTGTATAAGGTACCCGATATCAGGAATATATTTATTTTATTTTTTAAATTATATAATGACGCTTTTGTAAAAAATTTCATTTCATGGACGGACGATGAACAAAGTCAGCACCAAAGAAAACAAAAAATTAATATTCAAACTTTTACTGTTTGACTGATTATCGTTAAATTTATGTCGTAAACTAAGGCATAATTTTAAAAACCCATTATAGCAAAAGGCCATACAGTAAGGTATGGATGTAATCCAAAAGTATAAATTCTCCGTATATATATTTTGTATAGTGATTAATTACATTTAAATTCATCTGCACGAATACTATAACCGTAACATAACTGTTATGCTACTTGCGTATCAACCAGGCGCTGCGCTGTATAAATCAATAATTGTGGGGCATAAAAGCAAAGGCAGCAATATCCCAACATTTAAAAAAAATGTTTTGAATGCAGTAACCGAAGATAACTAATTTAAAATGTACTGAATTCTAGATTTTATGTGTCTATCTCTTCCAAAATCATGTTTCCTTGAAATTTATACATGTTTCCTATATATAGAATTCAGTACATAATAAATTAGCAATCATCGACAACTGCATTCATTTTTTTGGATATTGCTGCCTTTGCTTTTATACCTCACATATCATCAATAATGTTAATACCAAGATAATAATATTGAAATTAGTAGATGAATATATATACCTAGGACAAAGATAACCAAACAGCAGAATTGCCAAGACGAATAGGAATGAACTGGGCTGCTTTTGGCAAACTCAAACATATCTTCGAGAACAAAAAAGAACTTTGAATCATGCATAATGCCAGTGATGACGTATGGAGTGGAGACTATGGCCCTTACAAAGAAAAGTGTAGAAAAGCTTACGTGCATGCAACAATCCATGGAGAGATCCATGCTTGGAGTAAGCCTATGAGATTAGAAATGACGAAATTAGGCAGAGAACTAGAGTAGTGTATATCATGGATCGTGTATTGAAGCTAAAATGACAACGGGCAAGACATTTTGCAAGGCAGGATGCTACAAGATGATCTCCCAGAGTTCTGAAGTGGAGACCTTGGGAGAATAAAAGAGGCATCGGACCGTATAGCCGCTGTGAGGGGAAAGAATGGCTACAAATACCAAACAATAAGAAAGGATGGAAGTGTATGGAAGAGGCCTATATCCAGCGTGGATAGATGAAGGCTAATGAAGAAGAAGAAGAAGAAATACAAAGTGTCACAATTGAATTCCAAGAATGGTCACGTAGTTGCCTATAACGTAATTGTATGGCAATCACGTGAATATTTGTGTTTGAACTAATATGTGTTTAAACTAACATAAAAATATGAAACCGATAGAACCATGGGCGCAGTTCAGCTAAACTTTCTGGCCAAACAAAAGACGATTAGATCACATTTCGCTTATTCAGCAGACTTAGCTTCCTGTGATTTTTGTGAAAAAAATTACCAAAAATTTCAAATTTTTGGTAATTTTCAAAATTTTTAAAAGCCATGTCGGGGAGACGAAGACTTTGATTCAATCGACGCTCAATATAATAGACCAGGAATGGAAACGCCGTCAATGACAATGTATAGAAACACAAAGAGTGTACTTAGAAGCCCGTTAGATCGTCATTAATATATTTAACATCGCCATTTTTAAAAAGCGTATATGAATCTGTGTTACATAGCTCACTGTTATCCCGCCTCCATTTTGACATTTACACACTTATATATTTAGTGACTATTGTTAATCATACCAACGTTTTCCGTTGTATGCAATATGACATTTTTATTTTTTGTGCATACTTGACCCAATTCCGTGTTGCAAATAATCTCCACTTAAAAAAAAACATTGCGTCGTGTACATATGTAAATCAAGAAGTGTTTTTTGTTGTGACAATATTGCTTAGTCAGGTTAACAGCTCAATACTGCGATCACAATGTCTCGCCAGTGACCTTGTGCAATAGCCTCAGTTGGCGAAGAAAGGCTATCGGGTCACCACCATCGGATCGGGCGGCCCTCCGCTCTGCGCCCACAGACTTTCTTTGTTATTCTACTTGTACATCTTCACTTGCTCCCGAAGCTTCTCTCCGGCGAGAAACATATATCTTCACGTAATTGGAAACACTTTTTCATTCCACGAACCCATAATGCTTCCCTTAATACACATTACTGTTACACACACTCTCCCTTGTTCTCAATCCCAGCCACCTCAACCTTTTTCCTCTCATTTCTATGCCCATTTGCAATATTACGGTACTTTGGCCTGGCATTTTGCCTTATTTTTCAATCTAATTTATTTCGTATTTGAATTAATTATGCCAAATTTAACCACCTTGTAGATGGTATCGCAAAACGACCATCCAACATTTTCGGTCTTATTCTCAAAACAACAAAAAAATTCTGCGATACCTCAGTGCCCATTATTATGTACAAATCCCCAATCAAAAGTTTGTTGGAATTCTCATCAACAATCTGGGCCACCCAATCGCGAAGTCCACAACAACAGAGTAGAAAAAATCCAAAGAAAGTTTCTTAAATCCCTGGCCCAAGGTCTAAATGGTTCGCTCGGTACACACGACAAACGACGAAGATTTTTCGGAAATGAAAAACTTACAGCCTATCCCGTACATCACCACATAGGCAATATTTACATATGTAAGGCTCGGTTGCGCCAGCAGAAGTAAATTTGGTTCGAGTAACATTGACCCGAGTAACTTTTTTTACCCTCAGATCAGAGTAAACTCGATTTCGGGTTGCACAAACAGCTTTTTTACCGCTGTCAAACCAATCATAAGGCTAATAGGGTGCCAAGCGGAATAAACCTCAAATACCGCATTTGTCTATGGAATTTGATTTATTTCAGTTTTTCACCACTGGCAATACGTACTTTTGCGGTTCAAAACCAGTTCAAACGAACCACTTTATTCTATAAAACAAACCAAACAAACGTCAAACCATCGCTAAAATAACGCGAAATTAAAAGATTCATTTTAATATTTACAAATTTCAATACGAAAATGACAGCGACAAAATTCAAATGACAAGTACCTATATGGATAAATGTCACATTTTCAAATCAGCTGTGAGAGGACGGCCATTTTTTTTACCAACGTTTTTACCTTTACCCATCTATCTTGGAGAGTAAAAAAAAGTTACTCAGATGTATGTACTTCGGCGAGTTAAATATTTTTACCATAGATGGCGCAACCCGTTTTAGTAAAAAACGTTACTCATGTAACTTTTTTACTAAAACTTTACCTTTACTTTAGATGGCGCAACCGGGCCTAAGTATTGGAGAGGAGATATTTTATCTGAACAAAAGAGTGTGGAGTCTTATCTAATTTACGCACACCAGCAGGGAAATATTGTAGTTTCTACGCGTTAAAACGAACAGATTTATGATATACAAGAATTTATGAGCATCTGGGATAATCTTATGTCTGACTTTTTTAAACGTAGAATATATTTTATCGGAGGTTTCCCGTATAAAGTGTAACACGAAACAATGCTGAAAAAAGGCTGATGGAAAAATCGCGCCATAAAACGTTTCACAAAAGGTGGCGAGTGAAATGTTTGATTGTGTTTTTTTGTTTATTTCTTACCGGAGTTAGGCTCCGAGAGCTAATGAAGAACTAGTACAGTAAGGCCCGGTTGCGCCATCTAAAGTAAAGGTAAAAAAAGTTACTCGAGTAACTTTTTTTACTAAAACGGGTTGCGCCATGTATGGTAAAAATATTTAAACTCGCCGAAGTACATACATGAGTAACTTTTTTTTACTCTCCAAGATAGGTGGGTAAAGGTAAAAACGTTGGTAAAAAAAATGGCCGTCCTCTCACAGCTGATTTGAAAATGTGACATTTATCCATATAGGTACTTGTCATTTGAATTTTGTCGCTGTCATTTTCGTATTTAAATTTGTAAACATTGAATGAATCTTTTAATTTGCGTTATTTTAGCGACGTTTGACTTTTTAGCGAAATTTGACGTTTGTTTGGTTTGTTTCATAGAATAAAGTGGTTTATTTGAACTGGTTTTGAACAGCAAAAGTACGTATTGCCAGTGGTGAAAAACTGAAATAAATCAAATTCCGTAGACAAATGCGGTATTTGAGGTTTATTCCGCTTGGCACCCTATTAGCCTTATGGTTTGACAGTGGTAAAAAAGATGTTTGTGCAACCCGAAATCGAGTTTAGTCTGAGCTGAGGGTAAAAAAAGTTACTCCGGTCAATGTTAGTCGAACCAAATTTACTTCTGCTGGCGCAACCGAGCCTAAGTGAAATAAGGATAAAATAAACTCTGATGCATAGCGCAGGTTCACCTGATGACATCCCGTATGTTTATGGGCGCGGCGCACTATGGAAAATCGAGATCTGTTTCGGATCAAAAATCAATAACTCTTTCTTATTTCCAATGTTGCGTATGTTACCCGACGAGTACTTAAGAATAAGTTTCCAAATTTTGAGTCCGATCTGTCAAACTGTACAGATTTGCATCGAAAATATATCAGGGGAGGGGAAGATGACTTTAACGTAACCAATTATTTGGAAAAAAAACGGAATACAGCATGGATTTCGTAATATTTCTATCACAATTGTTATCATAGCATTCGTAGTTTGATACTTCATAAAAATCTGTAGCATAAATTGCAATTACAAAAAAGTCATGCTTCAATGATCCCACTGCACGCGCCTGCCTGATAGCCAACACCCGTTGAATGTACGTATGGAGCACCAAAAGAAAAAAAAGTAACCCATAAAAACAGAGTTTTTATTATACTCCCTTTCTTTGTAAAATATAACAACAATTAAAGACGAATTAAAACATATAACATAACACTAAACTTACAGTAATTTAATATATTTCTAAAATGTCAGATGTTTTGAGCTTTGATAAGAAACTTCATGCTTTGAAGATTAAATTCTAAAAACATTTGTCAGTCAATTTAGATTTGGTTATTTTTAATATTTAATTTGCTTTTAACATTTTTTCTTATTTTTTTAATTTCTAATTTATCTAACTGTAATCCTATATTATTTGTTTGTAAAATTTCTAAACCCTTGAAACACAATACATTTTTTATAACATTTTTTAAATTCCGTTCTAAACCAAGTCAAGATATTATACTTTTTTAGAGTATTTATTTTTAAGGGGTACAAATGCAAAAGGCAGCAATATCCAAATAAATTAAAAAATGTCTTGAGTGCAGTCACCGAGAATTACTAATTTTAAATGCACTGAATTCTATATTTTATGTATTTATCCTTGCCAAATCATGTTTCCTATAAATTTATAGTCTATGTTTCCTATTAAACCTTGAATTCAGTACATTATTAATTATATTATTCAGCCTTTGCTTTTATACCCCACATAGCCCAACCATAATAATTTCGTTTTCTGTCTGTCTGTCCCCGTAACTTCGTATAACGCCCTTAATTCTTTTAATTAATTTTTTTACGAAATTCTTTTTTCGTAAATTTTTCTTTGGAAAAACAAATTCGGATAAAAACATTATTCGAATTTTGTATCTTAAAAATCGTAAAAAGTCGTAGTTTTATTTAGTCAAATAAATAAATATTCATTCCTTAGGAACCGACATGTAAAAGTACCGTCATTTTTGACGGGTTACAGCTAAAATCAAAATAATCATACATCTTGTACAAAATCACCCACTTTTTACCTAAATTTGAGGCTCCCAGAATGGTACAACCCTTCTATAAACTGGACGCAGTAATTATGCTAGTACCCAAAAAACAAGAAATTGCAAAAATGGCTTCTAAAATTTTTAATCTTCAAAAACCTTATAACCTACGTCGATATTTCATTAAATATTGCATGTTTTTGCATAGGGCTCATTGTGGAGACATTTTTATTAAAAACTTTTAATTACGAAGATATGACTTGTTTGACAGATTGGATTATTTGTACATAATGTCTAAAGCCCGGTTGCGCCATCTAAAGTAAAGGTAAAATTTTAGTAAAAAAGTTACTTGAGTAACGTTTTTTACTAAAACGGGTTGCGCCATCTATGGTAAAAATATTTAACTCGCCGAAGTACATACATCTGAGTAACTTTTTTTTACTCTCCAAGATAGATGGGTAAAGGTAAAAACGTTGGTAATAAAAATGGCCGTCCTCTCACAGCTGATTTGAAAATGTGACATTTATCCATATAGGTACTTGTCATTTGAATTTTGTCGCTGTCATTTTCGTATTGAAATTTGTAAATATTTAAATGAATCTTTTAATTTCGCGTTATTTTAGCGATGCTTTGACGTTTGTTTGGTTTGTTTTATAGAATAAAGTGGTTTGTTTGAACTGGTTTTGAACCGCAAAAGTACGTATTGCCAGTGGTGAAAAACTGAAATAAATCAAATTCCATAGACAAATGCGGTTTAATGCGGTAGGCTAATAGGGTGCCAAGCGGTTATTCCGCTTGGCACCCTATTAGCCTTATGATTGGTTTGACAGCGGTAAAAAAGGCGTTTGTGCAACCCGAAATCGAGTTTACTCTGATCTGAGAGTAAAAAAAGTTACTCGAGTCAATGTTACTCGAACCAAATTTACTTCTGCTGGCGCAACCGAGCCTAAATGTACGAAAAACAAATTTTGTTCTATATGACATTATTAAATGCCAGCTTAATTTTACTACGTGACTTGAAGTTTATATAATTTTCATAACTCATTTAAGTTTAAGCAGGTTTGCTTGTTTTTCATCTTGTCATTTCTGTTTTAAATTTTCTCTTGTAGTCTGTCTTGTCTGCTTGGATAAAAAAGTATTTAATTATCTTAGATGCTTTTTTAATCAATATTAATAATGATAAAACAATTTTAGATGTATTTTGAGTTAATTTAAAGGTGATAGCCGTGATGGACTCTATAATAGTATGGACCATGTGAGGTACTTTATTTTTCACGGTTTCAACTCAATCATATCGAAATTCGACCTCAAAAGTTGGCTAACATGGAAAATGGGTCTATATTCATCCATCATGATCTGGTAGAAATAAATATGACGGATGCCGACAGTTCGACGATGTCACTGGGATTACTTAACAACATGAATAAAGAAAGAAAACTAATTAATATCCATAATTGACAAGTGAATATTAGAAAATAAGTTTAACAAATGAGGATGGTAAATTGGATATTCTAGTTGTCCGTGGAGATGAATGATGCTGACGGCGCGTGCTATTTATTTATTTATTTATATAATATACGCGGCTAAATAGCCTTTTACCTACAATGCATTTATACATAATATTAACACAACAACATATGTGTGTAAAGTATCGAAATAGAATTATACATCAATGTAGAAATAGACAAAAAATAAGATATAAAAGAGATATATGTAATACAATATAAAACACATTAATAATAGAAAAATTTGAAAACGTAGAATATAAATGAGTAGATATATAATACAATAAAACGTGAGAATAATAGAAGCATTTGAAAAAATAACATATAGAAGAGTAGAGATATAATTTAATGAAACACATAAATGATGGAAAGATTTTAAAATATAGAAGAGTAAAAATATAATACAATAAAACCTAAGAACGAGTAGGTAACAATACGTGGACTTATCATGAAAGTGGCATTATACTAAATACATAAATAAATAAATGTATTATGAGGTCATTTTCATCTGTAAGAGACATGAATCTCGCTCAACGAAGGCATACTATGTGAATTGTTTGAATTTACTGTGTAAGTATATGTGACAAGCTAAGGCAGGAGAGATGGAGATACAGGTTGATGAGAAATACTCACAATTTATTTTTATGGAGCATGATAGGTGGTATTGCTGGTAGAGTCTACGGCGATCGGCGAAAGAGTGGTGGCGGTACCGGCGCGTGGCCGGGACCTCGTCGGTCGCGCGGGCTTCTTCGATCGCCGATTGAGGTAGCCCGCTTCGAGCTCCTTATTGGTCGGCCTGAAACCACAGCGGGCCTCGACCCACCATATAAATAAAAAAATTAAATTACTAAAAACACTAAGTCAGCTATACTCTAAGTGTGTTCCGCGGAACCCTAGGGTTCCGCGATACCCCTGTTCCGCAAGAATTTAGAAAAAAAATTCAAAACACCTCTCACTGGTCGACCGTTATATTATTCCTCCCATTAGTTAGATTTTTTTTTAATATCTTCTATTATTATACTTGTTATGTAAGTAAGTAATAAGTAACTGTTACATGGTACTTTTATTATACTTATTAATAAAGTACAATAAAACAATAATTAAAGACTATTGTTTTATTGTAGGGTTCCGTCAAGTATTTCGCTTTCCAAAGGGGTTCCGTCACCAAAAAGATTGAAAACGGCTGCACTGAGTGTTTTTCTTTCTCCTATAAAACTTCGTTTTTGCATAAACACCCTTTTTTATAGACGTCTTCATATATTGAATATACAACAAACTATCGCACTTAGAGCTTGAACGTCTTCAGCACATAAATGTATCGCAGTTAGCTGTCAAAACACGAATTCATTTTTAGCTTTTTGTGAGTTTGACGCTTTCTGCATAAGTACGTACCTACCTATATCTAATGCAGCAGCCAACAAAGTGTGGTTTTATTAATCTCCCCTTGATTTTATTTTTCTCCACTTCATCTTTACTCCACTCATTAACCTCGACTAACCTCTGACTCCCGTGAGAACCTATCATTATCTAAAGCTAAAGGCGAATACTCTGTATCCTACTAACGAAAGATCAATAGTTTAATCGCGATTTACCGACGTTTATCTAGGTACTTATTTTATCTCTATTAACTGTAGGTAAGCACTTGAAATCATTAATACACGTTCTACATAAGTACCAACGCACATATGTTTAGTTATATTATTTTTGCTGTTGTACATCTTTTAGCGCATAACGCATAGCGTAACGAAAGTTACGTACGCAGCATGTAGCGGAAATACAATATCAGAACTAACGGCGCCATATTGAATTATTTTCAGCTGTCGCTTTAGCTTTTCGTTTACATGCGAATTCACGGATGTTTCGATCGTTATTTAAGAAAGTTTTTGTTTGTGACCATGTATTAAAATGTATGCAACACTCGTTAACAAAATATCTTTATGTTGGAACAAAGTAAAAGTTCAGTTGATCAAATGAAACGTGTATTTTAATAGGTCATGGGCCAGAGTTGTAAAGAATCAGTGTTTAAGTATTTCGGAATTAAAATACGCTTCGAGTGTTAAAGAACAGATTGATTTTTTCAAAATGTCTCTTTCGAACTACCTCATGAATGTTCCTAAATTGAAAGGACCCGAGAATTACAGTGAATGGTGTTTTGCGGCAGAGAATTTTCTGATTCTCGAAGGCATTGTGTAAAGCCAGAGAAAAGGGATATTATAGAAGCTGCAGATGACAAAAGAACCAAAGCGGAATTGATTATGACGGTTGGTCCGGCATTGTACGTCCATGTAAAACATGTCACATCATCAAAACATTACGAAACTTATTTGACTACAGTGGTTTTTCGCGAAGAATAAGTTTATTAAGGAATTTAATTTCAATTCGCGTTGAAAATTGTAATTCAACGACATCAACGACCGAAATGATCGATACAGCACAGAAACTAAGTGGAACCGGATTTAACATTAATGATGGATTGCAGAGAATTCTGCAACAAAGAGTTTGATAATTATTTAAAAAATAATGGAATATTTCATCAAAAATCAACCCCTACACGCCAGAACAAAATAGGCTTTATGAGCGTATGAATAGGACAATTGTAGACAAAGCCAGATGTCTGTTGTTTGAAGCTAAACTGGATAAGATATTTTGGGCAGAGGCCGTTAATACTGCTGTTTATTTGCAGAATCGAATAGTGAAAACTAGATTAAAGAAATCATACAACGTTCGAGTTGTGGACAAACACAAAGCCACATTAGAATATTGGCAGCACTGTCATGAAGCACATTCCTAAAAAAAAAAGAAAAAAAAAAAAAAATGGGACAAGAAATCTGAAAAGTGTATTTTATTGGGTTATCCTGAGGACGTCAAAGGATACAGAGGTATATAACCCAACATTTCGGGAAGTCACGACTAGTCGAGATGTTACCAATATAGAAAAAAATTATCTACATCAGGATATTGTGATAGAAGTTGAGGACACAGTCCTAGGTCCAGAAAGTTAGGATTCAGTGGAGAATGCTGCGAGGGACGACGTTCACTTAGATGATTCTTTCAATTCCAGTGAAAGTATAGATGTGAATGATAAAACTTATGCGCCAGATGATGAAAGCTGCGAAACAGAAGTAAAACCGATGACATTACCAATCAGAGAAAGAAAAGAGCCTGACAGATATGGTTTTAGTGCACAGATCAGAACAAAAATGGTTTCGAAGACCTGACATTAGAAGAGGCACTGCAGGGATCCGGACAGATCCAGGTTCCATATGATGCGTCAATAGTGCAGTGCAAGTGGGTGCTAAATAAAACAAAAGTGCGTTATCGCGCAAGGCCCGTAGAAAGGGTTTTACCCAGCTACGTCACAGTATAGTAAAGTATACAGTATGTTGTCTCGGCAGTGTCCTTGAAATGAATACCTATGGCCGCTTGGTACTTAAACTTGGTTAAACACGCAACAGGGCTGCTCTTTGGCTGACTCTTTAGGGTTTGGGGTGCCATAAATTGACGTAAATGTAGTGAGACATTTAATGCTGAGAATGTTGTTTGCGCTTAGTGTACAGTGGGGTATGGACATTACACACCTGGATGTCACCACTGCTTTTTTAAGTAGACATTTAAAAGAGAATATTTATATGACTATTCCTGAAGGATTTAGAAATGAAAGTTGTAATGGGAGGAGGGAGGAATGTAAAGGTTTTAAAATTAAAAAGAGCTATGTATGGATTAAAACAGTCCTCTTTAGTTTGGTATGAAAGATTTTTTTGGTAATTTTCTCAAATATTTTGTAAATATATATTCTTTTTATATATATATAAAAATAATCCATAAAAACAAAGTTTTTGTTATACTTCCTTTCTCATTTACTAGTGGTAACTGGTTTGGCACTTAACCTATGAGTTGGGCTCGTTGGGATGCGACGCTACGAAAGGGGTAAAAAATTTCTAAAAATCCAAAATTATTATTTTATCAGTTTTCGCTTCTACCAGATGCATTGGAATCTCTTCATGTCTTCATTCAAATTGTATGAAAAAAACATTAAATTTTTGAAAAATCCGAAATTAACTAAAATTTGATAGATCTTCTTGATCGTTGCCACGAGTCTACTTGCCAAGTTTCAGCTCGATTGGATCACGGGAAAATGGCTAAAAATCGATCCAAAGTTTTTTCACCCGGCAAGCCGGCAAGCAAGCAGACGCCACGAAAGGAAATAAAAAGAAACCCGTGTTTCCCTACCCACCAAGTTTTCTCCACAACCAGGCACAACCACCCACCGGTGGTTATGGTGGTGGATAGTGTCCTTGGTGTCACAACAAAAATATGCGAGTTTGGTGGTGGTGGCTGTGCGTGGGTGGGAGTGGGTGACAAAAATATGCTTTTTAGCGCGTTGTTTTGTTATGGGAAGGCCGCAAATGCTTCAGATTGTTTCAAAATACGCGCGCCGACTGTGTCGGTAAGTCAAGAAGGTTCCGGAAAAACCTGCTCTAGAAAGTTCTGGAAGGAGAAGGTTCTAGAAAATTCCCTAAAGTTCTATAAGGTTCTAAACTGAGTGGCCGAATGTATCAGTGTGTCTAGAAGGTTCCTTACATTCGATAAATTTCTTGAAAGTTCTGGAAGGGAATGTTGTAGAAGGTTCGCGAAAGTTCTATGACGATCCAAACAGTGTACTAAAAATCTCGCGGGCACAGCTAGTAGTATAGAAGAAACATAAAAATTAAAAAGTGTTTTAGGTTCTGAATTTAAACTCGAAGATTTAGGTTCTGTGAGACGGTATTTAGGTATGAGAATCAATGTGGATAATAAGTTGAATACCATACCTGTAGACCAACAGCAATACGTCGAGCAATTAATTTCCATATTTAACATGTCTGACTGTAAAACTGCAGATACTCCGATTGGGTTTAAATTGAATCTTGAAAAATCTGAGACACAAATCTGACAAATATTCCTTTTCAAAATCGATTGGCAGTCTTATGTACTTAGCCATTTTAACTAGACCCCATATTCCGTGAGCTATCTCAGCCAATTTAATTACTGTTATTATAATGAAAATCATTATTGTTATGCTAAAAGAATTTTGAAGTACTTGCAAAAAACGAAAAATTATTGCTTAAAATATAGTATAGAAAATGCAGATTTAAAAGGCTTTGTTAAGGGGGTATTCTAGTCTAGAGGCACGAATTTCGGGCGTTTTTTAGAGCTTTGTAAAAAAGAAACGAATAATATTTTTGGTATACATTTTTTTGTAATTCGTTTATTTATATTTTAAGAATATATCAAAAATAAAAAAAATAGTAAAAAATTCTAAACTCAAAAAGTTATCGGCTGGTAAAGTGGGGGGTCCAAAAAAAGGGGGATGTCCTGGCGGGCATGGTTCCGACCCTTGTGGTAATCTGAAACAAAAAATTCTAACGGATTCTTAATTAGTAAAGATGTCGCTATCGCCCCTACCTCGGAGAAATAATAAAAAAATGTCGGCCGTTTGAAAAAAAAACGCATTTTTTCGCGTTTTTTTTAACAGTTAATTTTTTTTAATGGTACAAATTAAAAAAATCGACTTTATTCTGGTAGGGGCTATAGAGGGATGTATAGAAAAGGTTCACACAAAAATTTAAATAATCGGTTTAGTAGAACTTGAGATATCATGTCCGCCAGTTTGAAAAATGTAATTTCTAGAAAAACGCTTTTAAGTTTTGAGTAAAGTTTCAGTACAGTATATTTCCATATTTTTAATCGGTGATTCCTGCTTCATACAATGGACCTTTCTCCACTTCAAAACGTTCATTCTCTGAAGTTCTTTCTTGTAGACGAGCGGCATTTGAAGCATCCGAAGCTCGGATTTCAGAGCGTTCGATCTGAACTTCGTCCCGTTTCCCAGCGAACGCATGGGCTTCTGGACCAATCGTGATTCCCATAACGTTCAGTATTTTTAGAAAGGGTATAAAACCTTCGTTGAAAATACTAACAGCGAGAAAAATAGCAATTTCAATGGTCCGCGTTCCTGCATTATGTGTTTCAGAGTAAAAGTCCATATTAAAGAATTCAACGATTTTTATATTTTGACGTATAACGAAAATGTTATATTTTGCTTACATGTAGAACACAGAATTAATAATGATAGAGATGTAAAATTAGATGACAATTCTAAAATGCAATAGCCGTAATTTTTTTCTATTGTAACCGTAACTTTTTCGTCACCCGATCTTTTCAATTTTGCTGCGGACGCACTAGTGAAACTTATTTCTTCTTCTACAGTATGTTGATACCTCTAAATTTTCTTTTCGTCTTTCTATATGCACGCTTAGCACCATATGTATTTTGAACTTTTTTATCCATTTTACACAAAAACTATAATATTCACTCAAAATATTCGCAGAGAACGCACGTCAACGATGTTTAAAGATTGAATCGATACTAACCTGAACTAAATAGTAGAACGAAAAGATTTTTAAAAAATACGTTAATATGACCTTCAGTTAAATATACATTATTTAGGTATAGTATATAAGAAAGGTTTTATGAGGTAATCCATCCGCAGGTAGACGGCAACGTCGCCCCCTCTATTGCTCGATTTGGTCCGGTTATTTGCCGCGCCATCGAAATCGCTGTATCTCGGTAAATAATTGGAATTTTGAAAAATTCTTTTGAGGACATAATTCTGAATGTCTAAACTTACGAAATATACAAAAAAAAATGATTTTTTTAAATTTCTAGACTAGAATACCCCCTTAATGCTGATAACCTAATGCTGACACCTAAGTCACCTAAGATTTGCTGACGACATAGTAGTTGTAAGTAATAATATCAAAGAACTAAGTACAATGCTAAAAGAACTACACGAAGCTTCGAGAAAAGTTGGTCTTAAGATGAATATAAAGAAAATAAAAATTTTGAGCCCAGAAAACAAAGTCATCACTATCAACTATAATAATATTGAAATAGTAGATGAATATATATACCTAGGACACAAGATAAAAATGAACAAAGATAATCAAACAGCATAAATGCCAAGACGAATAGGAATGAGCTGGGCTGCTTTTGGCAAACTCAAACATATCTTCGAGAACAAAGAGATCCCAATTAGCCTAAAAAGAAAAGCCTTTGAATCGTGCATACTGCCAGTGATGACATATGGATTAGAGACTATGGCCCTTACAAAGAAAAGTGTAGAAAAACTCAAATACACGCAACGATCCATGGAGAGATCCATGCTTGGAGTAAGCCTAAGAGATAGAATTAGAAACGACGAAATTAGGCGCAGAACTAGAGTAGTGGATATCATGGATCGTGTAGCGAAGCTAAAATGTCAATGGGCAGGACGCGTTGCAAGACAGGATACTACAAGATGGTCTCCCAGAGTTCTGAAATGGAGACCTTGGGAAAATAAAAGAGGCATCGGAAGACCTCAAAAGAGATGGGCCGATGATATTATCGCTGTGGGGGGAAAGAAATGGCTACAATTAGCCAACAACAGGGAAGAATGGAAAAATAAGAAAGAGGCCTATATCCAGCAGTGGAAAGACGAAGGCTGATGAAGAAGAAGAAGAAGTTAATGCTGATTGGGCCAGTGATAGTCTGGACAGGAAGTCTTATACTGGTTTCTGCTTTACCATGTGTGGTTCTGTAATTTCATGGCAGAGCAGAAAACAGAAGACAGTTTCTCTATCTAGTACTGAAGCCGAGTACGTAGCGCTTTCAGAGGCAGAAGCTGTTTACCTAAAAATTTAATGTATGAGCTTACTGATAAGCTGTGTGTTAATTATTGTAATAATCAAAGTTAGCATCGAGTCATCAGTCACATAATAGATCAAAACGTATTGATGTGTGCCATCACTATGTTAGAGATGCTATTAAAAATAAGTTAGTCAAAATTGAATATATTTCCACTCAAGAAATGCCTGCTGACTTGTTAACAAAGGGTTTATCGTCAACTAAACATTATAAATTTCTAAAGACGATGGGGTTATTCCAAATTAGTTATTGTTTAATTTGTTAATTTTGTCACAGACTGAAAAATGAAACTAGTTAATTTCAAAGATTATTATTTATATTTTGTTAAGTGGGGGTATTAAAATGTATGCAACACTCATCAACAAAATATCGTTATGTTGGTACAAAATAAAAGCTCAGTTCAAACGAAACGTGTGTTTAAATACCATGCTAAAGACGACGAAAAGTGATATCCCGAGAAATTATTTATTCAAAAATGACGTCATTGTCAGATATTTGTTTTCAAAATAAAAAACGCAATTCAATGCGGCTAGCAGAGTTGTATAATTTCAAACTTTTGAATACGGAACTGCTTTAAGAATATGACATATGAAAGTGGTCATGATAAAACATGAAAGTGGCTGGATACTTGGATAACTCGCGCACGAAACAAGTTGTGTACCTTAAACATATATGCAACTTCCAAAAATTCGATAGATATGGTAGTCATTCACGGGTGGAAATGTGAACGTCACATTGTGTAAAGTGATCACTTAAGCCAGCCGTACGGTAGGTCGCTAGCCCTATGAACACCCATAAAGACTTCCATACGTACTTTCTATGAGACATCTAGGTGTAATA
This sequence comes from Agrypnia vestita, assembly GCA_016648135.1. NCBI lineage: Eukaryota > Metazoa > Arthropoda > Insecta > Trichoptera > Phryganeidae > Agrypnia > Agrypnia vestita. Next base: position 46,114 of record JADDOH010013159.1, on the reverse strand, counting down.
GATCTTAATTAATGGTGTCCCCCTAAGGATATAATCCAGTATTGCGTTCTTGAAAAATTCGAACATACTCAAAATATTCTGACTATACCTTACTGTCGCCCCAACATTAGGATAGTTAGTTAATTTGAAATGTCAAAGGCCCCAAGTACACTGCATTTTATGAACTATCTAACCATTGAGTAGCTCTCAGGGGTACAATATAGACAGAAAAACTCATCTCTTTCCATCTGCATAATTAACCCTGAATTGTCATTACGCAACATGGAAGTCTGTACGATTTGATTATCCAAACCAATGGTCCTTTAATACCAGTTTTAGTCCCTAAGCACTGGATTTTAGACCTCTTTGTCCAACAATTTACTGGTGCGCAGTGAGAACAATAAAGCGTGACATTTGCGTAAGAATAAATTTTGAAAAATTGTAATTAAAAGATATGTATATCTCGCAATATACCTATTACAATTATCAACTTACTAGCTTATAGCCCATCAAAAATGACGTACTTTTACTATCAATATATAAGAACAGCGCCATCTAGAGTTGCGCGGTATTTTGAAAACGTTAGTGATGGACAGTATTAAATAGAGAATTACGATTTTTTTTGCTTTCTATACCTACTTATTATTTGAGTCACTTGGCAGTGTTGGTGACGGACATTGTAACATAGAGAATTATATATTTTGATTAATGAATAATACCAATGATGTATGTGATATAGTAATGGATGCAATTATTAGTTTTTATGTTCATTCAACTGAAATTTTAAAAAAAATCTAATTCAGGGTATTTTATTGAAAAGGCGTATACCTAGTCAATGTTTTTTTTTCATTCTATTTAATAACAATTTTGAATTTATACTTATTTTGAAAACGGAATGAAATCAGCTATTGGATAAGAAGTTACAGACGGACATTCGAAATTGTTATTATTGTGGATTTTTCATATTTAAATAAAATATAATATTCTTTCACATAATTTTTTATTTCGACGTTTTTTTCCAAAAATATAAGTCCGCGTAGTTACGGATTAATTGGTTAATTTATATTAAATAACTCCTATTTTTGACTCACTGGTTTGTAATAATAATTAATGTTCGATGTGGAAATTTTATTCAAAATTGGACATGAATTATTGCCCAAATACTTGTATAACCGGATGAATCTAAACAAGTATTTTCATTCATAGATTACAAGAGACGACGACAGTATAAGTCTTGAAAAGAAAAACAAAAACACTTCAGAAAATTGTTTGATGTACAAAGGACGCAAAATCTTCAACAGTCTACCGAAAATAATACAAAATACTTAGGTACAATGAATATAAAGGAATTTTAACTGGAGTGTGCATAAAGTTTACCATTAAAAACTTTTAAATGACTAATGATTATGCAGGATGTCTCATAGCTAGTAGCAAAAACTTTACTGATGGATTCCTGCTTGGACAACGAGTCGAAAATGTTCAAGCAACCATGACCAATATCAATTGTTATGGAGATATGCAATTTCACATTCACATTTTTTTTTATATTTCTGACTTATTTTTTGCATAAAGTTGAACTATGATTGCAGTAACTTATATCGATTATGAAAAATTCAATCGCTTCAATACAACTCAAATAAAATGATAAAAACCTTGTAAAAAATCTATTTTCAATTTTTACAAGGTTTTTATTTATTATATTAATTAGACTTTTATTAAAGCGAATTAATATTTCATAATCAATGTAAGTTACTGTAATGACAGTTAAACTTTTTGCAAAAAATAAGTCAGAAATATTGAAAAAAAAAATGCAAACTTTCATATTGTAATTCTCCACTTATATATATTCACCTGTAAATTTTTTGCCAGCTGGATATGTAGGTATAATGGAGTGGAGATATTACAATATTAAAGTTTTATCGATTATTAAAAATATATTCCCTTTAATACGAGTCGAATAAAATGATAAAAACCTTGCAAAAAGTTGTATTGAAGCGACTGAATTTTTCATAATTTATATAAATCACTGTAATGATAGTTCAACTTTTTGCAAAAAATAAGTTAGAAATATTGAAAAAAAATGCAAACTTTGATATTGTAATATCTCCACTCCATTGTACCTACATATCCACCTATAAAGTTTTTGATAGCTATGAGACACCCTGTATTTGAAGTAATACACTTGTTTGCATTCTAGATTTTATATATCTATCCCTTCCAAAATCATGTTTCCTATCAATTTATTGGCTATGTTTCCTACAAAATCTCGAATTCAATATATTATAAATTAATAATCCTCGATGACTGTATTATTATTTTTTTTGATATTGCTGCTTTTGCATTTACACCTACATATACTAGGAACGAAGTACCTACCCAAATTTTCTCGGTAGAATTCGCAGTTGGCAGCCATGAGAAAAATATTTGCTGAGCGTTGTGTGTTGTGTGCATATTCATATTTCAGCTGATTTCAGCTGTCAAAGAGTCAAAGTATTTGTACTATTTGTGATATTTCATTGTCATCGGTCGTTGGTGCGTGTCATAAACAGTTTTCTCGACATGTTGTTTTAGTACGGATTCATTTAAAATACACAATAATTTGACTGAAACGCAGTAAAAATGGTAAACTTCAAAAACGTCATGTTCTATTCGCGAAAATGCGACGGAAAAACATTGTTGTACGACGAAGCTTGCCTGAGCCTCGCGACGGACAAAAATGTCACCCTTTTGAAACAGTACACGGAGTGCCAAGGGTGCGATTATGTGAAGGCGTTAAGTGTTAACAACGGCTCGGATGATCTATTGGTCCGCACGGTGTGGCCTCTGGAGTACAAAGTTGAAAACAGTGACGACGGGAGTCAGATTTGCAATGGAACGTTCTCGTTTAAAGAGTACGGACGCTACCAGTTGACAGTTTTAGAAAATGGATGTTCGGACGTCACCATCACCGAGCAGCCTGATGAGCCGATGTTACCGTTGCTGGTCGCAATTGTGACCATGCTGGCCATCGCCACACTGTGGTATCTGGTCAAAGGAGTCTTCAAAAGAATTAGCCAATCAGATTTCTGGAATCAACTTCTGAGAAGGTAACGGTTGATTTGGACAATGCGTTTTGCGTTTAGACTTGAAAACTATTAATTCAAGGTTCACAAAGAATGATGAGTGAACATTTTTGATTTTAAACCATGTAAACATGTTGCTCAAAATAAATCCCTATTTTGAATAACAAAACTGCCACCGAATCTTGAGCCATGTCCTTTGTATCGCAAACAGAATGCTTTCCCAGCTTATCTAACAGCCTTACTAATCTCGTCAGATTTTTCTATATGGCTTCAGTGACGCATCACTTTTCCTGTTTAAAATAACCAATGTTTTTACATTTAATTTCGTCTGAGAAAACTTTATATCTGACACTAAAAATATACTAAAAGCATAGACAAAATAATTTTAACAATAACCTAACTGACAAGCCTATTCCATAAAATACACACCTAAGAATATTAAAATTATGTTGTATGAAACACATGTAAAGGCTAAAATAGGATACATGATATTAGGGGAACTGAAATTAAAACTGCAAATAAAATGCTAAATATGGTTTACAACTTGAACTTCTTGACACCAACTAAAGAAATCCGGGGTGCAACTCAACATCAATAACTTAATAAAGATCGAAACCTCAAAATTTATAAACGAAAAATAAAAGACAGGATCATCAAATTACATAAAACTTGTGAAACCCATCAGATTACACTAGAACATCTCAAAACTGCCATATCAATCATGCCAAAATAAAAACAGGACAGCTGTGACTCACCTGCAAATAGACTGAAGCTTTAAGCCATGTATTCACTAGGGGACAAATCGCGAAACATTCCGCTCGACATGTCGCATCAACATCTACGCTCATGTTTCGGGGACAATGACGCGGTCAATTGACGTGTACACACCGGGACTCGCATATCTTGTCGCGGAAATGTCATCCGATGAGGTTATGGATGACAGCTGCGGTATCACATTTGGCGAAAACGGGGTTCCGCGCAATTCGAAATGTTTTTTTGGGTCGCAATTTCAAATTAACGAGGTTTTACTGTAGTAAATTGAATATTATTAAAAACAAGGTCCTTTTTGCAAATAATTATTGTTTTCCAGACGTCACGGAAATATATGAGGTTATGATGATAGCCGCGTATCTGTTTATGTTAATGAGTTTATCGAAAAGTAAGAGGAGAAAAAAGAGGAGAATGCGAAATTATTAACTGCAAAGAGAAAGAAGGACGGACATTCTATGCGATCTTCGATCGATACAGCTCGATGAGTTCGAGAACGATTTCGTTTCCCCGCATTGTCATCTTGACAGATACAGCGCATGCGTATTCACTTGTAAACATACCACGTGGTACTGACGCTCCGCGGAATGTTGCAGTGAGTACGCTCGGGTACCGTGCGCAAGGCAACGTTGCCACGGCACGTAGAAATGCCGCGCTATGTTGTGCGCGAGGTCGCGGAACAGTGCACGACGTTGCAACGTCACGTAGACTCTATGCCGCGCGTGCTGTTGAGGGACAATTTGTCCCCTAGTGAATACATGGCTTTATAACGACTTACCAAAACAAAAAAAAAAGCAAAATACAATGTACCTTTCCCACAGACCTAAACATTCCAAAATCAGTCTCAGAACTTAAAAAGTGATTATTAGTACATGACATAAGTTATATATGAACTATATTAATATTGAAATGATGTGAAGTGTATTATTATGATAATGTCATTGAATAAATATTAGTGATGTGTATATATATTTTCTCTTTCTCTTTTCTTAATTTTGCTATATATATTCTTAATTTGCTATTTTCTTAATTTGCTATGCATATAAATTTTTTTTTTTCCTTCTCTTTTCTTAATTTGCTTCAAATTTTTAACATTGTACTGATATTTTTTTTTGTTTTTGTACTTAATTGTTTTCGTTTGTTTGTTTATAAAGTGAATCATATTTAGTAATAGTGTAACATTCAATTGTAAAAATGAACCTACAGACAAACGTCTTTCAGACTTTTTGTGGGACTAGATATTACAAAACGTAAAGAAAATAAATAGAAAAATAAATTTTTTAAAAATTAAAAAAGACAAGATAATATCCAAAAATATACTAAGAAGTACACAGACATAATGACAACATTTTAGGGATATAAATGCAAAGGCAGCAATGTCCCATTGGGGTGTTTCTGAGATAAATACGAAAAACCCGTCACTACTCAAGGAAATCTCTCTGAAATCTATGAAACCTACATCTAATTGGTTAATAAGTTGAAAATAAGTAACAAAACTCTCACTTTATTATGAAGCGGCTATTTTGTCATGTGTGACACATCCTTGAGGGTTGATTGGTTAAAGTGAATATTGCTGCCACCGCGAGGATACTGCTGTAAAAAAAGTTGCTTTTAAAAGTGATTTGGAAACATGATTTTGGAAGGGATAAACCTTTATTACCTATTAAATCTACATTCTAAATTAGTATCCTCGGTGACCACATTCAAAACATACTGCAGCCTTTGCTTTTATACCCCCCCTTTAGTTAATCTTGTAAATATTCTCATCGGTTTGTTGCTCTAGTAAATTAGGTCAAAAAATTTACCGGGTTGGATAATTAACAAAACATTACATTATTGCATTTTATGAAATTTTTCTGCCTTCCAGAGGAGAACCCGGCGACGAGCTCCTCGGTGCGAACCCTAGCCCCACACGCCGTGCCAGCACGCGACTCTTGTCGGCGGATGTGTTCCGAGGCATCACCATCTCGCTCATGATCCTGGTCAACTACGGAGGCGGGGGCTACTCGCAGCTGCGCCACGCCGTGTGGAACGGGCTCACTATTGCCGATCTGGTGTTTCCCTGGTTCGCGTGGCTGATGGGCATGTCGCTGTGCCTGTCGCTGCACACTAGGCTGAGGACCGCCATGACCAGGTGGACAGCATTCACACAGGTTAGGTTACTTACTTTAAAATCGCAATTCGGTCGGATCCCTGCATCGAAATATGCCTATGACTCCGAAAGCAAAGCAATTGCATTTGGAGTGTGTTCTTGTTAGAAAATTTATTCAGCCCTGATGTCACATTTTTAGTGAGACACAGATTACTGGGTACAAAAGGCATTTAAAAAATACATCAATCCCCTGCCACAAGCACTTCCGCTTTTCAAACATTCTGTGCTATTCTGAAAATCGCAATATTTGGATGTAAGATCTTTATCCCAACACTTAATGAACGAAAATAAAAAATAAAATAAACAAGATGTAGGTTTACGTTGGTGGTACGGTCACAGAGAGAAAGAAGTACACGACGGCTATCCCTCAAACGTCAAATATAAATACAGTCCAACTAAATTTCTCTTTTCTGTGGTCCAACATCGCAATGACAATTTTGCCATAATTTTACATCGGGACTCTGTGGAAGAAGAAATTTATAAATGCATATGAAATCATCTTTTTTCTGTAAGCTTTAAATACAGCATTAGTACTTATTTCGTGTAATTTTCGTCGAAACATTGTGAGGTTACATTTGTTGAGGAGGGCAGCTGTCAGACCAGATGGGAGAAATTGGACATCGCCATTAAAAGTTTTTTATCTGCGATGTCCGATTTTATAATTTATATTATAACTTATTACAAGAAATAAACCCAAAATATTGAAAGAAAAATGCAAACTTTGATATTGCATATCTCCGTAACTATTGATGTCACGGTTACTTGAACATTTCTGACAGGTCTTTTTTTAAATGCTTTTAGTTTTATTTACCAATTCTTATGATATCTTTTTTCAGGTTGTTCGCAGGACCGTCATTCTCATATGTCTCGGCATAGTGTTGGGATCGAAGGGCCGCATCATCGAAGAGTTGAGAATACCCGGAGTCTTGCAGAGGCTAGGCTTGACGTACTTCATCGTGGCTGGCTTCGAGTGCTTTGCAATGAACGCATCCATTAACTACACGCCTGGTTAGTAGAGAAAAATTATATTTCCAAATTTACCTAGAATTGAATATATTCAACTACATAATATCTGGTTTCAAATTAAATTCTTATCAAACACGTGGAAAATAGCTACTGACCACAGACCACTAAAATATATGTACATGAACCAATGTAAATTTCTTGGTACACAATCTGCTTTCAATACATTTGACTTGATTGAAAATTACTACATGCTTGTAAATTTTTAAACAATTACGATATATATGAAAGGTGAAACTAAATACTCTTAAAAGGTAAAATTATCCTAACCACAAGACCAACAAGAGTAGCTTGTTGGTCTTGTGGTTAGGACTCTCGCCTCGTGATCCAAAGGTCGCGGGTTCGAACCTCACTCCAGACCGGCAAATTAGTCCTATTTTCTTAGCACAAGCGTTTAGCTTAGTTTGAAAATAGTAAAAATATTGATGTGACACGTATTCCGTGTTCGCATCTCTATTTAAAAAAATATCAAATTAAGACATATTTCGAATTAACAGGGTTTTACTGCAATATATTTTCAAACAAAAAATCAGTCATTGCTATTAACAACTGTTTGCCGGAGCTAATAACCAAGGCGATTTCCGGTAGAGCCCTAATGCTTGTTTATCCAGTGGACATGGATTCGAGCCTCATCCCAGGAGACCAGCAAATTACGTAATTCTATTTTCATAATAAGAAACTGTTGCAGCTTCCATATTATTCCACTTACACCTCTCTATTTATTTCTCTTTTTTTATTACTGTATTTATCATAACCAAAAAAAAACGTAAATTGTTTATTTTAAACCATACTTTAAATACTCAAGTAATGGATAATTTGTCTGCTGGTTGTAGATCTTGTGACAGTATTTACGAGTCATTTATCATTTACATTTATTAGTAAACACGTCTTGTGATAGTGACACATGAATCAGCATGACTCACCAGAAAAACACTGGTATTTATTGTCTATTAAACACTTATTTATGTTATACATGTGTGGAATGTTGCATGCACGTGATGACTATCTATTTAAAATAAACAATCCATTAGTTTTTGAAAACTAAACGTGTTGTGAAAAACAAGCGTGTTACTTCATGTACAGGGTATCTCGTAGCTAGCAAAAACTTTACAGGTGTACCAGAACTAGCGGCAGAAATTTGGCCGGTAGATTCCTGCCAATGTTATGAGTGTAAAATGTTGAAGCAACTATGACCAAATAGCAATAGTTATGAAGATATGCAATATCAAAGTTTGCATATTTTTTCAATATTTCTGACTTATTTTTTGCAAGGTTTTTATCATTTTATTTGAGTCGTATTGAAGCAAATAAATTTTTCATAATCGATATACAAAATATGCAAATAATAATTCAGAAATAATTGAAAAAAAATGCTAACTAACCATCACGCCATTTCTCCAAAAGGGTATGCAGAGAGGATAGAACTCCCTATTCTTCTATCTTAGCACACCACTTTTGCTTCGACTACATTCATATATCTTTTCATGCAAGCTCTACGTTTACTCTGATATTGCATTTCTCCATAACTATTGTTATGGTTGCTTGAACATTTTTGACTCATTATCAAAGCAGGAATCCACCTGTAAAATTTTTACTACTAGCTAGGAGACACCCCACAGATTTTTTTAAATTTATTTTCAGTATAGAAGGGACAGGACATTGGCCCTGAAACATATTGATATTTTCAGTAAAAGTGGTGAAAACAATGTATATTTTCATTAATTTTGTTATCATAATATTCAGATTTTAATACAGTCGAACTCGGTTATAATGAGCTCGGGTATAAGGAGATCTCGGCTATAATGAGCAAAACTGTGAATTGATTTTGTTTTGCGCATATTCCCATACTGTCGTTCTCGGTTTTAAGGAGCGCGATTCCCGGATATACGGAGCAAATTTTAGAAACTCTGCATACATATTTGCTTGAATTACGGAAAAAAAACAAATACGTACTCATAACAATGAACTTTGCTTTTGAAGCGGCTCGCACTTAATTAGGGTTCATTTTATGATGTACACAAAAATGAACCCTAATTAAGTGTGTCCGAAAATGCCACGTGCACAGGCAAACAATAGTTGTCGGCATTTCTTATCAAAGGGATGCCGAACTGAATGTTGAGAACTGTCATATAACTCCGATTACTGGGGGTGTTTCCAAAATATTTGAGGTGACAGTTTGTTTTATGCAGTTTACTGTGTTAGCATTTGAAAGCCTAATAAGTTAAACGCGAATTGTTCTATCGGAAACATGTCCACTAACAAACGAAAGTGTCTCTCGGTTCGCGAAAAAGTCGAAATTATTCGTGAAATAGAACGCGGCACCAAAAATTCCCAAGTCTGTAAAAAGTTTTCACTATCGTCTTCTACAGTTTCATTGCTCTGGAAAATTAAGGACGTTTTTTTAGCTGCTCTTGAAAATAACATCACAGTCAAAAAAATTTAGAAAGTGAAATTTACCTATCCCGGATATAAGGAGTCCCGGCTATAAGGAGCAAATTTAATCGGTCCCGTCGCGCTCCTTATAACCGAGTTCGACTGTATATCATAATATTCTTTCACATAAATATATTATTTCAAAACCTTTTCCACAATATATGTCTGCGTAAAGGTCGTGCTTCAATGTACTCACTGCACATGCCTGGAAAATAGTATTAAAAATTATATATTTTTCTAACCATCTCAGTACACGTATTTAAGAAATACAATCGAATTAGTACGTCTAAGCCGTGAGTATGATGCACGGTTTCCACATACTAATTCGAGTGTATTTCTTAAATGGAAAGAGGTCTACTCCGCATTGTTCTCACGAACCATCAATGTACTATCTTTCGTGAATCACGGTCGTGAACGCTCGCTTCCATCTTTTGCAGGTACGGCGATATTCCGGGACCTCCGCTCCACGTGGCGCCAGTGGTGTTTCACGATCTCCTTGGTTGTCTTGCACGTGGGCATCACCCTGGGCGTGTCGGCCCCCGAGTGCCCCCGCGGCTACATGGGCCCCGGGGGGCTTCACCAGGGTTCCGTGGCCCCCAACTGCACGGGTGGAATCGCAGGACACATTGATAGGTGAGCTTCGTTTAACATTTACAACAAAATTTCATTCCGTATGTTTTTCTGTTCAAATTAGTTAAGGGGCCACAAAACCTTGCGGCATCAAATTGACATAAATATTTACGTCAATTTGATGCGTGCCAAATTTACTTCATTTCAAATTGACGTAAATGTTGCACATATATTTGTTTTATTATCATTGTTTACAGTATATTGGTTAATAGTTTTCGTCAATGAATTATATTATATTTAAAATTTCTAAATGGCTGAGTTATTTACTGTCCTTAATTCCTAAATGGTCCTTCTCCATGATGCGCGCGTTTGGTGGAGATAATCGTGTCACCAGGATTTGAGTGAAATGTAAATGTTGGTTATTTTCTTGTTAAATGACGTAATGTCTGTGATGCAGCGCATCAAAAAAAAAATTCTTTTCTACCAATGAGATCAGTTTAAAACATTATTTTCATTTTTTTTTCCAAAAAAATTGAAATTAAAAATTTACAATTAGCAAATGGCTCATTTTATCAAAAAAAATCGCAGGCTACATCCTAGATAATGTTATTAGTGTCTCTGAAATTTGAAAAAAATAAGCTTTGAAATACCATCTCCACCAGGCGGAATAAAGAAGTTTCTAGAAAAACGCAAAAGAAATAATCTAATTCGTTTAAAAATTCACCTACCGTGCTAGCTCCACATTGCTACAACTCGGCCGATTTTTGAATGAATTTGATGAGTCAATTACTCAATTTATCCTTGGACCTTCAAGCTATAAGATAAAGCAAAAAAAAAGCCATTTGCTTGTTTGTCATCACGCTGCTTCGCCGCAGGGGTAGGTATCTCCTTGTTACGAGGATGACATCTACCACGTGGCATTCTACTCTCTATACCAACATAGGTATAGAGAGTAGAATGCCACGCTCCTCTGCTTTCATATATTTTCAATTAGGAGTACTGGGCTGTCAGCCATGTCATTTAATATTGCGAAGAGAACAATTATGTTGGATATTTTTCGCGCATTTGTTTAATAAGGTTTGCAAGTGACAGATAACAAAACTTTTCACATCTGGCACAAATCGTAGAAATTAAAATCATAACACGCTCATGCATCGAACATACTTTTCAAATATTTTGTCTGTCCACAATACATTACAGGTGGTTGGTTTCCTGCCTTGATAATGAGTCCAAAATGTTCCAACAACCATGACCTGATATCAATAGTTATGGACATATGCAACATCCAAATTTGCATTTTGTTTTCAACATTTCTGACCTAATTTTTGCAAAAAGCTGAACTATCATTACAGTAACTTATATTGATTATGAAAAATCCATTTGCATTAATACAAGTCGAACAAAATCATAAAAACCTCGCAAAAATGGAAAATATAATTTAATATAAGAAAATATAAAGGTTTTTAGCATTTTATTTGGGTAAACAATGAATTTTTATAATTAATTTATAATATAATAAATATAATAATAACTTTTATAATAATATGATTAAGTTATTGCGATGATAGTTTCTACTTTTTGGAAAAAATTAGTCAGAAATATTGAGAAAAAAATTGCAAACTTCGATATTGCGTATCTCCATAATTATTGATTGATATTAGATCATAGTTACTTGAACACTTTCAACTCATTATCAAGGAAAGTATCCACCCGTAAAGTTTTCGCTGCTAGCTATGATACACCCTGTGTATTCAATCATAATATTCAAACTAAAGTTAACGTAACGCAAGAATTTATGTTCAAATCATGCACCTCGACTCTAACCTAAACCTTTCTTCTAACTAGGGAAATTTTCGGGGCCTCGCACCTGTATAAAGGTGGCACCTACAAATATCTGTACCAGTCATCGGTTCCGTTCGATCCGGAAGGACTCCTGGGGACGCTGACTTGCGCGCTGGTGGCGCAGCTGGGCGCGCAGGCTGCCAGGGTGTTGCTGGCCTACTCGCACGCCAAGTAATATCGCATATTGTCCACAATTCTATGATTATCGCCTACAATACAGTTGACTCCCGATCATCCGGGATGGATGGTGAAAAAAAATCCAGGAGAATCGATTTCGCGGTTAAGGTGACACTTTTAATGCAAATTCAACCCAAACATATTCGATGCAATTTTTTTTCAATAATTGAAAATATAAGCATTAACTGCGGTCATAAAATTTGTTTTCAGTGTCTGTATGTTTTCTTATGAATGTGTGTCAAATATGTTTTCTTATGAATGTAAAGCCAATATTATGGAGAAAAAACAGTGCTGAAATTATTAAGAAATGTACAATATTTATAGCAATAAATCATTAAATTTTCAATCTCTGTAATTTTAGTGTGCAGTGTCAGGTTGGCCATGTTCGGCCTTCCTCGGGTGTTTCCTTGCTGCTCATTGCTGGCACGTAGACATCAACGATTATATTGTCGTCGTCTTCTATCGTAACTTTTCACTCTAGCCAAATTTACATAAAAAATAAAAAACCTGGATGTTTTCTTAATATTGCATTTAGTTTGATAGTCAGATTCGTATTGATAAAGTATTCATATTTGTATTAACTGGTGTTAATAAAAATATCATATTTCCCAGAGCTCGAGTGTCCCGCTGGTTGCTATGGTCCTTGTTGACCGGCTTGCTGGCTGGCTGTCTGTGCCTATTCACCAAGAACGATGGCCCCATTCCCATCAATAAGAACCTGTGGTCTCTCTCCTATTGTCTGGCTGCGTCGAGCCTCGCCTTCTTTATACAGGTATAAAATTATTTTTATTTTGTTCTTCAACGTGGAAAGTATAATTTATATAATTTACTATCAAAAAGAAAGACAAACACATCTGATTACTATAATATTGTATTTCATGGTCTTGTGTATTCGCATCATATCTTCTAATTCGAATTACCCGTAAATCAATAGATTAGAAATAACATTAGAATGTTGCCTTATTCAAATTCAAAAACAGAAATTTCACTGACAACGATGATTTAAAATATTCCCAGATTTTCTCGGCCGTTCAAAATTTTCTGGTTTGTGTTTTCTGTTTCTGCATTTCTTGTATCGGATCCCATTGCTGGGTCCAACAGTACTGATGAATTACCCTGCAATGGAATCTGAAACGTCGGTCATAAAGGCCATAGAAACATGGCAAAATACCCCAGAAATTACAAATAAGAATAATGATGCTTAAGATCTAAGAATATTCTATCTACACATCACTAGCAAGCAACCCATGAAAAAAATATGTATAGAACCTCGTTAATTTGAAATTGAAAAATTCATGGGACCAAAAAACATTTCAAATTATGTGGAACCCTACTAATTCAGAATTCAAGGTACCGAAAAAAACAATGCTAGAATGAAATTCACCAAAAATCGTAAAACTCGTGAAAAAACCATTAATTTTGTGAAAAACGTCTGTATTTTTGCACATTTTAAGTAATCATTTCGTAAACGCAATATCTATTATGCTATTACAAAGATTGCGGCATTTATATTACTTAAGTACCCTATATTTACATATTTGTTGTTCTCACTTGCGAAAAAAATCTAAATATTTTTTCAATTTTGTCAAATTTCAAAAATATTTCGAATTATGTGAACTAAAATCTATTAAATTATAGCGCAAAGGGCTAAAATTGTTTCGAATTATGAATTACTGGTGTTTTCGAATTATCGGGGTTAATCTATCTCCTATGAAATAAACATTTTGGGTCTTGTGGGGTTTTAAAAATTTTGAACTATGGCGAATTTCGAATTATCGGGGTTCGAATTAACGCGCTTTTAGTGTACTTTACCTTTTTGCATCCTTCAGTTTAAGCATAAATAAGAAGGCCTCGCACCCAAACTAGCCCTGTGATTTTCTAGGTTAGCCCTGCCTTCACTAGTCTTAAGGTCAATGTTAAGTAAAACTCACTTTATTCTTTTATCTGAAAATATTGTCAATTTATCTTGAATGATAAAAAAGTCTTTTTACGAGTAACAAAAACTACCCCGCTTAATGTAAAAACCTGCGGCCGCCGTAACTTTTCCTTCTCTTATGGTAATAAAACTTTTACGAGTTTCCCCTCATAAATTCTAGAAGGTTAGTCTAACATTTCATTTTATACATTTTTTTTTATCTCCCCGCATGCGATGTACGTGACTAGAGAATTTGTTATGTGTGTGAATCTATAACTTTTCAGGTGGGAAAGTTGTTATGCTGAAGTATTGAAAATTATTATATGGTTTTGGTGACATTTCACACAAAATTGATAAAAAAGGTTTCAGGAGGAAAAAGTAATCAAGAGTTTAGAGATATTTTTTATAGAGAACGGCTTCCCCAATCAAGCCACACAATACATATCAGCCACAGACCATCAAAATACACTATAACAAAGCTAGTCCACAAGACTTTACAGGTGGATTGTGAGTCCAAAGTGTTCGAGGAACCATGACCTAATATTGATGCAATATCAAAGTTTGCATTTTTTTTTTTCAATGTTTCTGACTTATTTTTTGCAATATATTGAACTATCATTACAGTAAATTACATCAATTTGAAAAAATTATTTGTTTCAATACAAGATAAATAAAATAATAATGTCTTAGTAAATAAGTCACTTGAGACTCAGCTTGGAGCAAAATCACTACGGGATTTAATTATGCAAGAATGAATACTGTTCCCGAATCGAATCGTCGGGAAACTAAAGGATGAAATTTACATGAATAGGGGAGGAACGACAGGATGGGGATGTGGAAGCATGAATATGGAACGAATGGTGAACTGTAATTTACGGGATGAAGAAACACTCATATTAGACGAACTCATAAGTTAACCGATAAAATCATTGAAAAAGAAAAAATCCGATTTCTGAAATGTTTTTATCATTTTATTTGACTTGTATTGAAGCGAATGAATTTTTCATAATTGATATAAGTAACTGTAATGATAATCAAACGTTTTGCAAAAAATTAATTTATAAAAGTGTCAAGACACCGCATTTAATACGACGTCTTCCCTGTTCAACAGGCGTTGCTGTATATTCTGATTGACATGCAGTCATTCTGGGGCGGCCGACCTTTCTACTACGCGGGCCGCAATGCCTTGCTGCTCTACATGGGCTCCGAGCTGATGAAGAACCGGTTCCCGTTCGAGTGGAAGCTGCAGAACCCCTCGCACATGCAGCTGCTGGCCATGAACTCGCTGGCGCTGATTCTCTGGCTGACTATCGGAGTGTTCCTACACAGGAAGAACGTCATACTGACCATATAATATGGAGACCTTTTGTATCGGTGAATTCAGTATATTGGTTACTTACGGCATATCTAGTGGAGATCTTGTAATATTTTAAATGATCCAATTAATGGTTGATTGAATCTGGAAGTTTTCTCATTTTTTTTTAAACCAATCGTCAGACAGCAAAGAAACTCATGTAATAAACCACTCTTCAATTGATTCAAATTTTTATAAAATTTCGATTGATAAAATGTATTTGTTATACAATAAAAATAGATTCATTTTTGAAAGATTATCCTTTTTTTTTTAATTGGAATTCGGATTGAAATTTGATATAATTAAACTGTTAACTATTTTGTTTACATTGGTAAGATCCTGGCATGTTTACTACCATTTTGTTCTCAAAAAAGACAAACTTTAATTGATATGACGATCATATCGCACTGCGAGATTACAAGGGATGTAACTCCAAAAATGGATGCTTTGATTTAGTCCTCTGGTAATAATCGCTGTAACAGGGTCTACTTATTCAACACTTTTTTAGTTACGCTGGTTTCATTAATACCTCCATAACCACCTTCATAACCACCTTCTGTGTTGTATACCTTGCGTTGGAACTTGAGCTGGACAGAATGCGCACGAGCATTTCACCCTGCCCCCACTACGATCGCAGTCTGGGTCTAAAATGAGCATATTTGGCCACGTTAATAACCATCATAAGCTCGACGGCCCTGGGTGGGCCTTGGCTAATGAATCCAGAAGTCTCCTCTATTCTTATCTCTCTGTTGCTTTTGTCTCGCAGTTTGTTACAGTTGACCACTTTAATTTTAGTGTTTTACTCTGAAAAAAGTAGGTTTTTTTAATTTCGTGTTATGGAGAAGAGTATTGTCTATGTATTAGTACAAAAAAGTGAAAAAAGCGTTTTTGGTAGATGTCCGAGTTAACGTAGGAACCGTCATTTTGAAATATACACACTTTACTCCCTTTAACGGCTAATTTCATGGTGTGTAATCTCTATCTATCTCTGTATTATTCTACCAACTTCTCCATGCTCCTCTGAAATCAGACGATTTTCCAAGTATTATAAAATAAAATGTTTAATCGGCGGATATATTATTTGCAAATCCAGAACAGTAGTCAGGCTCGCATTCTACTATTGAAAATTCTCACATCATGGATAGAGACATAAAAAAAAATTTTGACCAGAAAATAAATGTTCATAATTTCCTCATTATTTGTCACTCTATTTCTTTAAATAATTGATATTATATTATGATCACTTGAAAGCCAGATAAAACAGAAATTAAAACTTAATTAATTGTGATATAAAGACTGCATGTTATATTATACGAATAAATTTTAAAATGCATTGAATAAATTGTGTCCTTCATTTGGACATCATATTTTTTTTAAATAGCTGTTTTTTTTATAACTAGCTTTATCATTATTTTTATGAATTTTCTTTGGCTTTGGTTTAATTGACAATGTAATCTGACAACGTGCGTTGTTTTGCTCTGCTAAACATTGCAAAATTAATACTTAATTCGAATTCTATATTTTTGTAATAAATTATTATAATAAGTCATATCTGCCTTTCTTATTTTTTTTATCGAGGCATATTGAATGTGACGTATTTGACAATAAAACTGTGAAAATATTTATGCTGTTTACCATATTGAAATTAATTATATGTTTGTGTGTCGACGGTCCTTATGCATACTGTTGAATCTTCAAAAATTTGACTTTCGTTTTACTATCTTAAACTGTCCGATTTACTCTATATTTTCGGATAAATTTTATTTTCCTTGTCAAAATGAAAATGTAATTTTTTTTTACATGGTCTTTAAATATGGAATAGAATGGATGGTTGAAGATTGTAAATTGATAAAAGAATTTTGCAGATTCGATGGTATATATAAAGACCGTCAATATGTTCCTTTGTTTGATTTATATTGGTTTTTTTAATGTTTTCTTCTAATCGGTCATTTTCAACAAAATCTCTCGACCTTCTCTTGTCTTCATGCAAAACTTTTCATATCAATGTCACATTGTTTGTTCAGAAGTAATTCCTTCACCCCGTGCTTATAAAATAAAACAAAATAAAATGCAATTATTTTTTAATTTTTTGAAAAAGGACAAATTACACGATTGATTATTTGAAAAATTTGGCAAGAAACGACTGGTTCAACATTCTTGTGCAAAAAAAACCATTGGAGCAAAAATTAGATAAAAATAATAAAGGCATTAAGAGATATTTCCTAAACGAATGAAATTCCCAAATTTTGCTTTGGTTCTCCTGAAAACCTAAAATTTTTTACTCATTCTGTTATTTCACAGATATATTCACTTAGATATAAAAAAAATTCATATGTTTAAAAACTATACTGCGAGATTCATCCTGGTCTCAATTTGTCTGTATTATCGGGGTTCTATTGCACTTTGACGGAGAGTATTGTTACGTAAGAAAGTGAAAATATTGTAAATTAATTCATCATTTCTAAACCTGCTGTAAGTGATTTTAGCAGAAATTGAGATTTTAATTAATTTATGTTATATCCTAAAGCCATAACTACGAGGTTAAAATTCATCTTAGTTTCGTTTAAGAGAAGAAAATTTAGGCTGGATATACAGTAAAAGCTCGTTAATACAAACAACTATAATTCGAAATTCGGTATAATTCGAAAAATTTAATCATATTTTATCCCCCTCAAATGAATTTTCATACAAAATGCTTCCTATAATTCGAAAAAATGGCTAATTCCAAATACGAAAAAAATTTCAGACAAAATTATGAAATTTGACAGGAAGTCATTTGTGTAAATGTTAACATTTGCTCACCATTTGCTAGTGTTTTTTATACCTGCGCTGACAGGAATGACCGCTCAGGCTGCTCACAGGCCTTTGATCGTCTATACGACACTAATAAAAGTCATAAATCATCCCCGACCGGCCGGCAGCGGAGCACAGGGTAAGGATGTTTTATGATATCCCGCCAAAAGACGAGATTAGTTGAAGTTTTGTCGCCGGTTTTGGAGTTTTAGGGTACGCGCGCACTAGAGTTTTTTCGCCGCGCGGTGAAAAAACCTGCGACATTTTGACTCGCGGCATAAACAGCAGGCGCGCGCACTGCGACATTTTGACTCGCGGCGTAAACAGCAGGCGCGCGCACTGAGACATCTTGACGCGCGGCGAAAACAGCAGGTGCGCGCACTGCGACATAATGCCGCTGATCATTTGAACAACGGGCAGTTCTTTAAAATATTTGGTGAACTTAACGATTACCCCGAAAAATTCTTCCAATATTATCGAATGAATAAAAAATGTTTTTATGAACTTTTACAACTAGTTAGACCTTCTATCACATATAAAAATACTCCATTCAGAAATGTTTAATGTTTCTATCACTATATTCTTTTGAAGTAATATCATACAATGGTGGTCTCCTCTCAACTTTCGTAATTAGCATTTCAATATTAAAATCTTCATCCAGATCAGCAGACTTATTGCTTGTGGCCATTGATCTTTCACATAAAATATTATGTGGTACAATGAAAGAGCGCGCCGTAGTACGCGTTGAAAAAGATGCGTTTTTTGCCGCTGACCGCAGCGCCAAAAAGCGCCGCGCGGCGAAAAAACGCTAGTGCGCGCGTACCCTTAAATTGTTACATCTTTGTGTTTTATTCAAATTAAAAAAAAATATATCGCGTGAAAACATTACATCATTGACTTTTTTTTTGTGCTTTTAAATCTGTGATTTCCGTGAAAACTTTCGATATTTTAGTCTCTTCATTTACGATTTTAATATATTTTGTGTTATTTGATAAGTGTGAAGAATATTAGATATTTTATTACGTTTACGTGTTAGATTTTAGTTATTTTCGCATTTTATTTTTACTTAGTGTTTCGTTTCAAATTAAAATGGCGTCAGTTCGCAGCGCGTACAAAACTTTAACTATTTCTATGAAAATGGATTTGATTAAAGACGTGGACAGAAAAATTGAGAAATAAGGGCAAGATTGCGTAAAATATGGTATCGCCAATTCGACTGTTTCAACAATTCTAAAAAATCGCGCCAAAATTGAAAAGCGCAGTGAAGTGATGTACAATATTTGCTGTTTTCATTTTTTCTGTTTTAAAATTGAATTGCTGGCTCGAGATCACATATCAAGGTAATTTATTTTAATTTTATTAAAACAACTGACAAAAATGAATGCAACATTGGCCAAATAAATGTGTTATACATGTTAAAAAATGCATTTGTTTGTACACTTGGAAATGTTTAGAAAGTGTGTTGATGGTTTAAAAACTTCCCGCTAATTCTACTTCGCTAATTCGAAATTCGAATTTTTTTTTTGAATTTCGGTCCCCTTACTTACGTATTAAAGAGCTTTTACTGTATATGTATTTTGATCATTTACTCAAAGATATCCATCAGAACAAGTTTTGGAACTATAAGATTCATATCTCATATCAAAAGTGTTCTAATCTCATTTACAAAAAATGTATTAAATAGTAATTAATCATTTTTTAAATATATTAATGTCATATTATGTGTATTACATTTTTTTCTTTACTAGTTAATTCAATTTAATATTAATGTTCCTTGTATAGTTATTGCTGGTTTGTTTCGTGTCGAAGGAAGAACGTGTTGACATCTGACATATCTGTATAAATTGACTTTTTTATATCAAAATTCTGTATTACCAAGAAGTGAAATTTCCCAGTAGCTTTAGAAAATAATGTTTCAGATATACCTGAAATCCAGTTATCATTTTAAATTATCCAGCACAATTTCACGTCATTGACGAATCCATCAAAGAAATCGAAAATTTAATATTCAAAACTTTAAAGTTCAATTTGATATGAATATCAGGTGATATCTTATTATGCCATGGGCGCAATTGGTACATGCAATGAAAATTCATTATCAAATCAAATAATTGTATCGGTTGGAATTTACATTGAGATATTACAAAAGCTATCATCATTTCTTTTAATATACTGTTATATTTTTGTATAATTATTCTTTCCTCCAAATGTCTTCCCTAGAAATTAATTAATGGAAAATGCATCTTGCTCATCTGACAGAACCGACTGAGGTTATTGCAGTTTCCCTCCAGACCACAACTCCTGCTGTTTACTATGTTCAGTGACCATTACTTCTCCTTGTGGACACACTCGTACGTATTCATATATACGGATGAAATTCTGATCTCAAAACTAATAAAATACGGCACAAAATTTGTGCAAAGCGTACTAAGTAATTCAGAGTTAACCTTTTGCACTCCGTTGGCAGCCGTATGTATGTCTCCGCAAACAATATTACGACGTATTTTTTCTCAAAAGAGCTCCTAATACCTACCTATTAGCGCAAGTATAAGCAAGTTGCATTTGTTCTTTACAGTTAATACTGTTATTCGGATGCGTGCATTGTCAAATACTAATCGCGCAGTTTCAATTGCGCGTACAATAAATCTGTTTATATTTTTGTGACTTAATTAAATGGATATGAACTTCGAACTAAGTAAAATTAAATTTGTTTATAGTTTGTTTGACAAGATGAATTTGTTTTTAATATACATAGTTGTAATTATGAAACTTTCAAAGAAACAAGTGACAGTTGGAGTTCTAGTGATGAATCGGATTTCGTAGGCCATAATGAAAAGTCGGTTTCCTTGTGTCATCAAGCGGTAGTTTGAGTGTGTCAGCTGCTGATGATCCGCAAGAAGATGAATGGGTACATGTTAGGAATGTAGAATTGCTACTTTTACATTTTTTTAAAATATAATTACAATCTTAACATTTTTGCTTGAATTTTCATAAAACACTCTGGTATGTCATGCCAAAAATAATTTGAGTGCAAAGGGTTTTTGTATTTGGTACACAATTGCACAATTTTTGTGGCTAAATCTCAGAGAGACTACATGGCAACCAAAATACATATTTAATATTAAGAACATGGTATTATATCAAACAAGTAATACTGTATAAATTTTAATATGCCTCTAGTTTATTAAGAATGTATCCAGTAAAACCCCGATAATTCGAAATTTGCCATAATTCAAAATTTTTAAACCCCACAATTCCCAAAGTGTCAATTCCATAGTAGATAAAACCCGATTATTCAAAATCACCGGTAATACGTATTCAAAATAACTTTTAGTCCTTTGCGTCTTAAATTTATACATTTTAGTTCACATAATTCAAAATTATTTTGAAATTTCAAAAATTTCTCAGGTTTTCACGGCCGTTCAGAATCCTCTGTGTGTAGTTTTCCGGGATACTCTGCTGTGTATGTGTGACCTATCTGGCCGAAGTTTCGGATCCCATTGCAGGGTCTGCGCCACACCAGCCATAGATGGACCCTGCAATGGTATCAGAAACGTCGGCCAGAGAGGTCACACATGCACGGCAGAAATATCCCAGAAAACTACAACTAAAGAAAACTAGACTACTTACTAAGAAAAGATTGAAAAAATATTTTGATTTTTTTCGCAAATGAGAACAACAAATATGTCAATACCGGGTATTTTAGTAGGAGAAATATCACAATCTTTGTATTAGCATAATAATTATTGTGTTTTCGAAATAATTTATTTCAAATATACGTTTTTCACTAAATGGTTGTTTGTCATGAGTTTTACGATTTTTGGCGAATTTCACAATCGCAATTTTTTTTTGCCTTGAATTTCGAATTAATAAGGTTTTACTGGATTGCCAATCCTTCGTATTTACTTCTCCCAAGTGAATTTAATTTGCAATGTTCGCTGGAGTAAGGTGGATACAAGTGTCCACTGTTAATTGATAATAATAGTGTATATTATGGGTTGTGGTAACATAATGTATTATCAGGAATGTGCCTTTTTATGTAAACACGCTACCATTGTTTGAAAAATGTGTCTGATATTGTATCACTAGTCTTACATGAATTAATCAATAAAATAAACAAATCGCAAAGTATTTTCTTATTTGTATTTCTTTCTATTATTATTCAACTCTCTACTGTCTTCATACCACTGTACATCTTATACATCTTCAACAATTACTGCTATTTTTTTGTTAATTATTATCTCCCTTTGGTCTAACGACTGACATTTTTAAATACATATTCTCTTAAAAGATATTCAATATACAGCTACATAACTAGTAGCACTTTACAGGTGCTTAATAATCAATATAACTTACTTTAATGAGAGTTCAACTTTGTACAAAAAATAAGTCAGAAATATTGAAAAAAACTGCATCCTTTGATATTGCATGTCTCCATAACTATTGGATATATGCTTGAATATTTTCAACTCATTATCAAGGCAGGAATCCACCTGTAAAGTTTTTGCTGCTAGCTATGAGATACCCTGTATTTATCTTTACATATATAATTCTTCTGTACGTGTATATGTCACTGAACTTCTCCTAAACGGCTGGGCCAATATTAATGAAATGTTTTGTATGCATTTGAGTGGGTCCCTGGATGGTTTAGATCTGTGGCGGACCTACGCCAAACCGAATGCTAGTGACATCTGAGGGCCAGTAGTAGCGACGCGGCAAAGCAGGTTCGAGAACTACCTATCAAAGGAAGCCACCGGGACCCGCCGGGCGAGCCGTCATTCGCCCTGCCAGCATCAGAGTAGCAACAGCACATCACATTCACGGGAGTGCGAATTAAATCCATACTACCGCGCGTGAAATATCACACTTAAACCGCGACACAATGCAAACTATATTTAATCTCCATACAGTATCGATTATATGTAAATATTTAATATATTGACTTATGTAACTCTTTTATTTTGGCACCCGTCGCCTGGCAGAGCGATTTCGGGAGTGATACCTTGTGTGTGGGAAGGGAAGAAGAGTGGGAAGCGAAAGAGGGTGAGTACCAATCAAGTAGTTAGATGCAAGGGATATCCGAGCTGTCAGTTAGTTAAAATGTCAATTATGTAATATATCATGCCAGGGACCTGGTGTGGTAGCGTATAGATCAAGTACCTACAACCACCATAGATTCACAACTGGACTCGGTAGACGGCAGACTGCAGTCGGGTTCTAGGATTTACGCTACCCAAATGAAATACGAAAAGCCAACGTTCGAGCAGGACAACATCTGTCTGGTCCATTAGTATTACTATGTAATATCACTATATACGTTGACATTATTATTTACATTAAAGTACAATACTGTGCGAAGCCTGGTGGTCGTGGTTGCAATTGAGGACTATCAGGAAACTGAGTAGGTCTTGGTCAGGATTGAGTAGAGTATTGTAGTCTATCCCTGGAGTTTATCTATTTCCTATCCGAGATATTTGTAAATTTGTAAATTGTGTAAATTTCTATGGAGCTCCTCCTTCGTGACTGAGATGCACCTTTCCCCAGTAGACATTTGTTCAAAACATATGATCTTCTTATCATGAACTTATTAAGAAAAATTATTATTAAATTGGGCGCAATAGAAAAAAAAACTAATTATTGTTTTCAACAAATGGTTTATCGGATTAAAAAATCAGTATGCTATTATTATATTTCATTTCTAATAAAGTACATAATCTTCTCTTCTATCTCAAACAAACGAGCCCTGGGTAAAGTTGACTGTAAGTTTCACAGTTTGATTTGAGGGGAGACCTGGTTTCCCAAGGGCACGATGAGTGAAGATAAGTTTTATAAACGTTAAAATACATATGCAGATATCACATTATATTTATTTCCATTTACAGAAATATACATTATAAGATACAGTGTAGTTTCAGAATATACGTTTAAGCGGTTTGAGCTTAATTTGGCTTACCAATCATTCAAAAAATAATTGATAAATTGAACACCATGGGTAAAAATAATTCAGGAATGTTATGCTCTTCGGCCTACAGTTCTGTTATTCTCTAAATTAAGTGGTAAGAACAGACTATTCGGTGAAGGTAAAGTACAATACGTTGACATGACAGCTTATCGTGTCGGCGAGACACTCAGCTGCCCGGGGTGAGTCATCATGCGGACCTAACCGAGCTTGTCGACTTCGGACAAGTTCCGCTTTCTAAATTCTCATCACTGTCCAAAAATATATTCCTAACTGTCAAACCAAGGTGAGTATTAAGATAACTTAATGGGCCGATTTGGAGGCAGTTCATTTCTCATATCAAAATAGGTACATCTGATTCAACAGTGTCATATTCAATAACCTCCTTAAGGGACCGTCCATAAACTACGTGGTTCCAATTTGATCACTTTTCAACCCCTTCCTCCCCCATATAGCTCTTACGTGTCTTTTGCTCTGACTAATTCCAGAAGACATTTTGTGCTATTTTCTTTTACCAAAACTATTTTTAAATTATTGTGTATGAATGAACAAGACTTTTTCTTAATTTATAAGAACAAAAAAATATATAAAACAATGATATAGTTATGTATTACATATTTTTTTATAATTGATGACCGGTAAATTGAAAATGATTGGGAAAACATCTTTACTTTAGGGAATGATTCTTTGTCCAGTTCAAAAGACTTCCATATCTCATCGACATCCATTTGAATTTTTATCTTTTGAAAACTCGCTACAAACACATTTCATATAAGCCTCATAAAGATTATTGTCTAGCGCTATTACTAAAGTTAACTTTCAAGGAACAAAATTAAAATTATGCTTTCACTAGCTTGTAATTTTTATATTAAAAAAACGAATTTGAGTATAGTTAGCGGGTGCCTAAAGCCCGTTACATATGTAAAGATGGATTGGTGCAAACCGATCTATGCAGATTTTTTTTGTCAGAATATTATGTACCGTTTTAATTATGCCTCCCCCCTCCCCTCCCACGTTCCCTTGATCGGACCACGTAGATTATGGAAGCTCCCTAATAGCAAATATTTTTAAGTGAAAATCTTAACATGCCCCCTACCCCAGTATCAAACAAATACTACACACTCATAGCATGGTGAACAGGTACATATTTTATCCAACACCCATAAATGTTCGAAAAGCCACAACACTCGCAATGTTAAAATACGTTCCTTTATGTTCGATGTAGATAACTTCATGAATTCAGTACCTGTATTCACAAAGTACAATGCTGTCCATGCTGAGCAATCGCTTTCCAACAAATGATACATAAAATATTAAAAATAAATGTTCATAACACACACATACAGTGTTATGTGTGTGTGTGTGTGTTAATTCAGTAACTGAATTCAAAAGATTATTCAATTTTGTCTGCTAGTTTCGATTTAACAATGCGGCGTTGTCGAATTTCGTTATTTCATTTCATAACACAATATTATAATCTTGCTATGGTCATGTTTGCATTTTTTAAATCAATCTCAACATTTCAGAATGGATAATTTCATCTTAAAATACGCCACATGACCATTTACATATGGCATTATTTTTTGTAATATATATTAGAAACAGTTGTTGTCAGTCTTAAAATAACATGGTAAAAAAAACAATCTGAAGTCTCGTTTTTGAAACAGCGAAGAAAGAAGCCTTAGGTCGTTCGATAATAAATATTGTATTGAGGCTGCATTTCTTCTAAACACAGGGAAAAGATGCAATTTCAAATAATTGGCAAGTACCTACAGTCCCACGCTTGGACATTTAAATTTTTCAAATACCCATGCATGCTTGTACTAAAGAGAAATTTAAAGTTTAGTGCCCGCATGTAACCTGCGACATACAAGATATCGTAAAATGGAGCAGGCAGAGGGACCATGTCGAGATAATGGAGCAAACGAGACTTCCCAGAGCCGTTATGCGCGGGATTCCAGAGGGCCGTCGACCACCAGGAAGATCACCAAAGAGATGGAGAGAGAGCTGGACGTCCTCGTCACAAGAACAGGACTGACCTATCAACACAGATCAAGGATCTAACGAAAGAAGAAGTGTACTTTAGATATCTCGAACGCCGATCAGTTATCAAACATAATCATTTGTCATGTTTAATCACTGTTATTAAATGTTTACAATCCAGCTAATGTAATAGATGAAGCTATTGAAGTGTATTCGCTGTGAATGGGAAAATGATATTTGCCTTGTAAGTAAACCCGCTATCATTAGAGAACGTTTTCCACCCCAACGCAAGGCGAGTCTCTTTTAGATGATTTCAATAAATAAATAATCTACAGGCATACTAATACAAATTTAAAACATATGTATGTTCATTATAATAATGAAAAAGGATAGCGTGCAATTTTGGAGGCAACAGCGAGTTTTAAAATAAGAAGACTATGGTGCTTCGGCCACGAGGAAAGAATGTTCGTACCTACAGCTATCACCGAAGACACTGCTGAACACTCAACCAACAGGTCGCAGGAGCCTGAGAAAGCCATATCTAAGATGGAGCAACGACGTCTTCAGTGACATAACTTTCTGAAATCCAAGACTGGAAAGAATCCATGACTGGAAAGAAATGGCTCGTAAAAGGGATCGATAGAGGAAAATATTACTACCCCCCAGGGGTTGTGGAGTCAATAGTAATTTCCTATTATCCTTATATCTTTATCGTCCATTCCAGAGGTCTTCAGAATTTGGATCATTTTGTCATGTCTAACTCTATCAAACGCTTTATGGAAGTCAATGAAGCATGCATGTACATTTGTATTCACATCTCTACATCTTTGGATTAGCACTTGAATACTAAAAAGCGCTTCCCGAGTACCCAACCCATTTCGAAAGCCAAATTGTATTACACCTATCTTTTCTTCCACTTTGCGATATATGCGACCATGTATAATTCGCAAAAATACCTTTAATAAGTGGCTTATTAAACTAACTGTACGGTGGTCACTGCATTTTCTTGCTTTCATTTTCTTAGGGAGGGTAATAAAAGTGGATCGAAGCCAATCTAGAGGGATAATTCCTGTATTATATATTAAATTAAAGAGCTGTGTTAACACTAGGATACCTTTATTCACTACAAGCTTCGGGATCTCAGCCTGTATTCCATCTGGGCCCGCTGCTTTCCTGGGTTTAGAAAGACGAATTGCATGTTGTACCTCATTTGTTGTGATTGGTGGGCCTGTTGTAATATTTCCCATATCATATTCTTCGCTTTTATTATCATTGAAAAGTTCCAAGATGTAGTCTTTCCATCTTTTTAGTTTATCGTTTATATCGATTAAATGATTTCCATCTCGATCCTCCAGTTTGCCCTATGTCGATTTTACGACTTATTCCAGTCAATTCTCTAATTTTCTTGTGTACTTGGAATATATCATGTTTATCATTATGGGTTTCAATTATAACACACTGTTGAATATGCCAATCAGCTTTTGCTTGTCTTATTTTACTTCGAATTTCCGTTTGGATTCTTTTGTATTCAATATTTTCAGTATTTTCTTCACTATTGTATAGTTGAGTCTGGAGGTCGGCGATTGTGTTTCTAATATTTGTGTTGCTTCTGTACACAGATCTTTATTTTTTAGCTTATTATTATCTAGTAATTTCAAGGCCCGTTCTTTTTTAACAATTTTCTTAAAATGCAACCTAATTTCTGCCAGAAATAAATTATGATCCGATGGTACATCAGCACCCGTATGTTTTTGACTCTCATATAAGAAGGTCAAAACATCGCAAAAATGTTTTACAATCGAAATGATAATTGCTATTATAGGCGGCAAGTCCTGCTACAAAACATTCAATGGAATGTGCTGTTTTGAATTATCTGAAGCATATCATGGTAATTGCGCTGTAAAAATGTACTTGGAAATATATTAACAATCAATATTCTATTAGGTTTCCCTTTCACAAGACCGCCATTTAGTATGGAAAAAATACTTAATTAATAGCAAGCATTTAATGATTCTTTTGAAGTAATTTCAATGTGGCAACTTTTGCTCTATTTCGCTCGTTTCAAAAATGGAGACTGGATACGAATGAATAGTATAATTCCAAATTTTGCTAACTCTGCCTTTACCTCCAATTACTTGTAGCATTTTTTCTTTATATTAATTTTGTACATAGCACCATTCTCGGCCGTATTCTGAAATAACCAATATTGCTATTTCTACATCTTGACATTTATTGTATAAATGCCGCCAATTTCGAAGTTTTAGGTTTGACCGGTTTTAAATTAATTAATTCAATCAATCCCGACCCAATAGAAGGGGTGGAAGAAGAAGAATTCAATCAATTAGAGAGCTCATTATTCATAATTGTGAGATTGTTTACGTTTTAGAGCTTTCTGATTGGTCGATTCATTAATTTCAAACCTCTCAAATTTAAAACGTCGAAATTGGCGCCATTGCAATATACCTACAATAACTGTCAAGATACAAAAATAGCAATATTGTTTAGGTAGGTATATCAGAATACGGCCGAAAATTTCGAAACTTTGAAGTGTAATATTATAACTTTTTTAATATTAGAGGACCAATCAATTTTATTGAATTTTTTAAATCAGGTTAGGTAGGTACTTTTATTACTTTTTTTATAAATAAATTTAATTACTTGTCAACTTTACTTGCCGCTTGCATAAATCTGAGCATCTACCGTATACTACAATGACCTCCAAAAATGCATCACATCAAATACAATTTAAAAGAAATTCATTTACTTGCA
The DNA here is from genome assembly GCA_016648135.1 of Agrypnia vestita. Taxonomy (NCBI): domain Eukaryota; kingdom Metazoa; phylum Arthropoda; class Insecta; order Trichoptera; family Phryganeidae; genus Agrypnia; species Agrypnia vestita. The sequence goes on along the minus strand of JADDOH010013159.1, from coordinate 17,335 downwards.
AACTTTCAAATGTTAAATTAACAAATTTGGAATTACAAGATTCAAATACCCATTACAAAATGGCTGACATTTTTTCCACAACCTCCTATCGTTTTGAGTTTGCGCTACATTTTAAACATTTTTATTCTGTTTCAGAAACGTACGTGAGTAATTTCTAGATAAAGCGTTTTATATTGAATTCAGAAACTACAGGGTGTCCCACATGAACGTTACAACAGGAAGCAGTCGATTCACTTTTGATGACATTTGAGTCATGACCGCACAGTTTCTGTAGTTCAAAATAATGCAATTTTACTGTTGAAAACAATTTTGTAATCTATTTTGATTATTTCCGAATATTTTTTATTTATTTTAATATTCGCAATAAGGAATATGCAATACTTTAAAACTAAAGATGTTTATAGGTCAGGAGAACAATTTTAGTCTAGGATACGTGTCCTGAATATCTCCTACGTAAACCTATATTCGAAGCTAAAGTACAGCCTTATTTTAAAGTACTTATTTACATTCCTGTTCAGGAACGGGGCACAATATTACCTCAAAAAACTTATTTTTAAAACTGTTAACTATTAATGATATTGAGCTTGTATTCTTTGTAATATTCATAAATATCCCAAAGAATACAACACACAAAGAAAATAAAATGACAATGTCAAATTACATAGACAATGTCAGTAATACAGTCAAAAGCAGAAAAAATATGCCTCTCCATAGACTAAATTTTCGGGAATATTCTATACGATACGGTTATGAGTGATGACACATCTAAATACAACTCCTCATAAAATGAATTTAGTAGTAATTCTTGTTCGCATTAATTAAAAATATTTTAGAACATTTTCTAACCATTATACTTCATTAAAATGCAAATTTAACTGGGGTCAATTTGTAGCCCACTTCAGCCCCCAAATCCATTTTCGAATTTTTTTCGGAAAAAAAATTCGGAAAAAAAAATTGGAAAATAAAATTTCCATAATGATTAGATATTACGGTATTACGAGTATTTGTGATGTAAATAGAAATGAAATGTTGCAATATTATCGGCAGCATCCACCTCGCTAGGATGAACTTGTGTTGAGCTGATAGAGAAGTAGGGAAATCTGTACTGTTGGCTGTAATTTCTTGAATACTTCTTACAGACGAAAACTGGAATTCTGCAATCAATGTCTGTACCTACCACAAACCTCATAAGATTAAATTATTGCATACTCTTTACAACAAGTTATAAAATAAACGATTTAAGCTTACCTGCGGATTAATTTATGTGAGACACCCTGTATATTATATGACCAGTGTAAGACTGTCAAATATTTTAGAAATATCATCTTTTCCACACAAATCTCTTATTATAAAAGAAACAATATTATCTTAAATTCACATTCTGCACTACATTATTTTTAAACTTCTCTTTTTCTTCTTATCACAACTTATTGTACAATAACAAAATCCAAAAAACAACAAAATCCTCCGTGTAACATTCACCGGTGAATTTTTGTTCATACATAATATACAACATATGAAAATATTCTTAAAAATTGAGAAAACTCATTTAGTATAAAATTAAACATAATACACAAAAATGATTGGATTTTGATTAGGATTGGTATATTTCTATAGGACGTTTCAACAGAAGCCTAAGTTTTTTAAGTTCTTATTTGACAGCTGTCATTTTCAAAATTCGAACAATTTTTCAGATCCTGAAAGGGCTTTTTCGGTCAATAGAATGCGCTGTAGAGACATGTTGACCAACTTCTTTTGGCAGGTAAAGCAGTCCTCTACTTCCAACTAGATAGTACCACGTATCATAGAAGTAGCGAAGCAATGGCTTTATTGGGCCCCAAGTTCACTGATCTTTTACTTTCTTATTTTTAAAGATAAAGCAAAAAAAAAATTAATTTCAGGGTTTTGAAACCTCTTTAACCCTCTAAAATATATACGCGTTATAAATCATAGAAATCTCTAATGTTTCATTCTGAGTTTACCGTTCATAACATCGATAAGTAACATCACATGTGACAAACCTTCACCCACCGGTGAATATTTTAAGTATACGAATTTATATACTATATAAATACTAAATTTCATGCTGACATGATGTCAAACTTACAAATTTACTGACAGATAAATACATAGATACAAGAATTATAACATATAAAGACAGCCTTCCAACGATACATTTTTGTACCACAAAGTACATTCGATACACTACACTTTTTACATTTAATCTACAATGAATTTTGTTTTCGTTATATTTTAATAATACTTTTTAATTTGGCCATATTTTAGGTAACTTTGACAAATATATTTTTACACGTCATTTCTATTTTACAAAATAATACTTTTTTTAAGCTTTCAAATATTTTATTTTTTATTGTATTTTAATATTTATTTATTTCACTATTTTACATAAATGCTCTGACGTTCATCCCATTTTCAAAGAATAGAATCTGTTTGTAAATTTTATCACCCAAATTTTTAAAAATATTACATATTCATTTTAAATTCTACCATTCTTAACAAAGAACTTGTGTAAAGTAAACATTTTCTACAATAATTACAGAGTTGATAATCTGATTTAAGTAAATGATCATTCAACTTATTTTAACTTGTGCCTAATTCATTAAATCAGAAGATTACTAACCTGAGTAATCCATAAATAATCTTCACCATTTAACGTTTAAAAATGTAGATTGGGAATATTCCATGACCTAAAAAATCAAGTAAATTTCATACGTGTACGTTAGGGATGGGTCGTCCACGTCCGTCCATCGATGAGACGATCAACTAGTTGAATTCGTCAACTAGTTGACGCATCAACTTCGTTACGCGGACTATCGTTGGCTATTTTTATTACGTTAATTTTTAAATTTTAAAGAAGTTCGAAGGAATGTAGTTTCGGGGAAAGTAAAACCGCTACTTGTGCTTATATGTAAAAAGAAATATTGTATTATTTATTTGTTTACGCACATTATAGGCTTTTACATATTGTTTTATATACTTCTTTCTATATATAATAAAGAAAGAAGTAGGTATACACAACAATATCAGATGTAAGCAGTAAAATATAAATATAAACTTCATATATAAGCAGTGAAAGTATTGGGTATAAGCATTAAAATATGAGTTTAAAAATTTAAAATATAAGTAAGTACAAAGCAGTAATGTGTGTATAAAAAAATATATTAGGTACATATCATTACATTTGTACAGGGTTATATGGAAAACATTAATAACCTCGAAGGACTATATTCCTGCCTTGATTAGTCGAAAGCTATCATGACCTAATATCAATAGTTATGGAGATATGCGACATCAAAGCTTGAATTTTTTCAATATATCTGACTTATTTTTTGGAAAACGTTGGACTATCACTACACTAACTCAAATCGATTACGAAAAATTCATTCGTTTCAATACAAGTTAAATAAAATGATAAAAACCTTTACATTTATTTATTATTTATAAATTTATAAATAAATACATAATTTAAAAATACTTTACGTTTGAGATGTTATCTAGAAATTTATTGAAGAATAAATCTTTCAAAGTCAGGCTTTCACTTTGTGGTGACATTATTAATAAATAAATATATCTGTATTATTTGTCAACTTTAGTTTAAGGCTCAACCTGAGAAAAGGAACATTGTTCCCGAAACATATAAAAAAATCAATAAAAGTGGTGTAAACAAAATTATAATAGATTTATTTTTTTATCTATAAAGTTGAAAATAGATCAACTAGTTGACGAATTCAACTAGTTGATCGTCTCGTCGATGGACGGACGTGGACGACCCATCCCTAGTGTACGTTTTTTTATTTTACTCTGGGTCTAATTTATTGACAAACCTAGCAGAATTCAGGTCAATTTTTTAGAAAATTCTGATCGAAATCTGATAAGAACTATAGAATATTATCGTGTCCACAAAAACAGTACATAATATTATATGAAACTATGTGTTAAACCTTTTAATGGAGGGTAGTTTCGAGATTTCTTTGTCTTAATCAAAGCATGTGCATTGAAATTTTCCGGAACTTCGTCATGAGACACTGCAATCGATAGTATTTCTATCTAAATCTATTTTAAATAAATATAAACCTCTTTTCGCTATCAAACATAATAATTTCGTTGTCTGTCCGTCTGTCTGCCTGTCTGTCTGCCCGTACGTAACTTCGTGTAACGTCCGTAATTTCATTCGAATTCAAGACTAAAAAAAACAAATTAAACGGTCGGAGATCCCGGGCCAGCAAATCCGAACCGGCCGCTCTATGCACGTTGTTACGGCCTTGTCTTCGTGAACCAGCAAAAGGATACTATAAATATGTACTAAGGCTTAGAAAAGACGCGAACCAATGTTCCGTCATTTTTGAGAGGTTACAGATAGTTTCACAAATATAAAAATACAATTACGGTTCAAAAATTGTGACTAGTAAGAGCTTCGGACAATCAGAATAGGTTGTACCAATGTTATAATAAACTGTAGATACGTTACAAGCGTGAAATCTTGGCAACTCAAAATTAAGGTAATTGCCTTCTTTGCATTTGTTATCGAACGGACCTTCTTTGTGATCGGGCGCAGCGCTACGCCGAAAAAAAAGTCCCGAGAAAAAGGAACAAAGTACCGTCCACTATTGTAAGAATGAGTATGTTATTTTAGTCACCGTGACTTCAAATGACCTGATTTTTTTGTCTACACGCAGTGTTTGTGAAATAATTGTGCCGTAATTTGTTGTCTCTTATAATGCAATATAATGCAATAAAGCTACATAGCTAGTAGAATAAGGTGTCTATATTATAATACGTCAATGGGTTGTACTACAATTCTTCAATATTTGATTCAAATTATTTTCACCCCTTTTAGCAAACAAATTATAATTAAAATCGTATATTTCAATTGGTATGCCATTCAAAACGCTGCGGTATATAGTTCGTGATCCCGGGTTCCAGAATCTGCTTTTAGTTCAGTAATGTTCAGTAAATGTTCCTGTTTAACAACGTCAAAGGGCACCTTTTACATTTAGGGATGAACAACACAAGAACTCAATTTTTTATTTACTTCGAGATTAATACTATCTGATATTCTGCAAACTCAAGAATAATTTTTGCCCATTACTATCCATTACTCAAAAAATATTTTTTAGCCATTTTCTTTAGTTAATTTTTTATTAAAGATTTTGGTCTTTTAGAGATATTAGATTATGAGAATGGAATTTTCAGTCTTCTGCTGCGATGATTTCACTAGTGAAATATATTATTTGAGGGGCTTTGTGTATATGCATACAGGAATAATTAAAATTAACTACTTATTTAAAAAAGTATTATTTCGTGTTGTCGGTAATAATTTTACCTGTACAGATTAAAGCAGTGGTGTAGCGCCAAATAATGTGACAGAGAGTCAATATTATTTTATTTGCACCCTTGGACTCTGAAAATCTAAGAATTTTTCTATGGGCTTTTAGGGAAGATTGAAAGGTCATGGAGTGAAAGAGCGATCGGTCGTATTGTTAACGTTTATTTCTCCTGGAGTTAGGCTCCGGTGAATGATTGTACCAGTGAGTCACTGTCGAGGGGCCGCGTCTATATAGCCCGCGGACTCTCCGTTCCTTCCCCTTCCAATCGGGAACCTTATCGGTGACAATGAACTGAATGTCTGGTTCAAGACTGGAAGTACATAGGTCAGCAAATCCAGACGATGAAAACAATTGGACAATGGATTGCTGAGGCTACGTAAACATTAATCCCGCAGAAACAGTAGGACATTATCCTCTGCACTCTGCAAAGTTCACTGGACTGTAATTACTTAGATCGTCAAATCTAGGCGATGGAAACAATCGGACAATGGACTGCTGACGCTATGCGGACCTTGCCCCCACAAGCAAATGAAATTGCTGACACGCCTATGGAAACCAATAAGAACCGGCCTTAAGACTTATCCATTCTTGGCGTCGGGTGGAGGTAGGTACGTATGTAAGTACCATAAATATATATAAATACAACTTTCAAAATTTAATAGATATGATCGATCACGGGTGGAATCGGGTGGGAACGTTACATTGTGTAAAGTGATCACTTAAGCCAGCCAATGACATGTCGTGCGCCCTGTAAACAGCCGAAGACTTCCATGCCTACTTTCCCATATAAAATAGCTGCTCTCTGCAAGACATCTATAATATATCTCGACCGGTGGAGGTGTATTCTTAAGGAAACATACCAGATTATTGAACAAGGGATGAAGATGATGATTATGATGGTGATGAACTGATAATCGTTGCACCCAAAATCCAAAAAATATTTACAGATACTCGTATTTATGAATATGTATATTTCTTTAGAAAGTTTCCATCTGATTAATTTGATGGGTTTTGCTTATACCCACTCGCTTGCTCCGGTCCAAATACTGGACTTCCGGCGAGATCCCAAAACAGTCATGTCCAAAAATGAGGACTTGGGATCGCGCGTAAAAAAACTTTTATCTATTCAAAAGATTTTAAAAAAAAACTGATTACGATAAAAATAAACAAAAAAATTGCACGTTGTCTGTTTATTTATCTATGACAAATAATTGTTACCTTTGTACAAATACATTGAATTAAATTCTTGGTTATGCGTTCACACGTCGCACGGCCAGCTGTTTTTTTTTCTGGGGATATCCTGACTGTTTTTTAAAATGCAAGCAAGTGGATATGTACGTATACAAATAATCATTCCAGAGCGCACTCCGACTCATCTACACTACTGGATTTGAGAATATATTCATAAGTATTAATTTGTTTTCATGGGCAAGAATAAAAAATACTCTCTAATAATACTGTGTAAATCCTCACTTCCATTAAAAAAGAAATGTAAACATTTTTGCAACAATGGCACGATAGAATTCACAATACTTAATTTCTAAATTTTCGTGTTTTTTAGCATTAGTTATTATTATTTTATCTCTAGAAGTCTTATCTCTAGAGGGCAGAACTGACTTCGTCCTGCTCGACCGATGGGGAGTCATTTTCGATATTACAGCAGCTGGGCGACACTGTCTCCTCTTTGTCTGTTTTCTCTTGCTTTAAATTCTCCACACTGCAACGCACCACTTCATCACTTTTCACATCACATTTTCTGTCTGTAATCGTATCCCTTTCTTTCTTTGTGTCTCCAGATTTGTCCTTGTCCTTGTCCTTTTCGCGCTTTTTACTTCTCTTCCTGCGTTTAGAGTCCCTCGTCTTCGGGGAGCGTTCTAGAAGGAAGAGAGCTTCGTGGAAGTCATCCGAACTCAAATTAGACTCTTGGACATGCAGAACAGAACTCAAAGCACCATCCGTCGACGATTTTGGAAAGTGGAACATTTCTCTGTCTCTTTCAGGCTCGTTGGCACTCTTGGACTTCAGCTTGGAGCTCGCCAAAGCCTCGTCTGTGAAGTCGTTCAGGGTTATCAGTGGTCGCGCCGACCACGACTTCTGTAAATTGGATGTTCCGTTGGCTATTGCTTTGCCTGTCGGTGAATTTGGTAACGACATCTCGAACGCAAGCTGATCATTCATCGAATTCTTTGGAAAGATATTCTCGTAAAGGGCTTCGTCGTCTTTAATTGTCGGACATATGTATTCTGAACTGCGTTTCGATTCGTCGCTCTCGATTGTGTCTTTGATAGAAGGTCCTATCGACGACATGTTGCTTATCATGATTCCTCCGCTGTGACACCCCGTGTAGACCGTCCCTCTCAGAGGACAGTGCAAAGATGAATCCACATCGATATTTTCATTCGAGCAGTCGATCATTAGGCCAGGATCATCGTCGTCCATGAACACATCATCACTAAAATGCGAAGGCGGCAACACAGGAAGATCAAGAATGCTTATACTCTCATCAGAAAGATCGTTCAACACGTGACAGACATTTCTGGGTCCGGTGGGCGTTGTGGAACGAAGAAGTGACGGAGTGTACAATTCTGGAGAACCAGGAGTGTACGTGGAAGTATTCATCGTCTCGCTGCAGGGCGACAATGACGGAGAAGTCACGTGAACGATAACTGGACTGGTAGGTAAAGCGTTGGCTATTTCCTTATAATCTTTCCAGGCTATTTTTTGCTTGACTTTGGGAGACTTCTGCTCCGAGCTCGATACCCTGAACGAGCTCGTTCTTGAAAAGTATTGCGACTGAGAAACAGACCTCGATACGTTTGAATCTGAATTTGTAAGCGCCGTTGTAGAAAGTGTAGATTTTGGTGACGTCTCTCTGCAGATGGACACTCCTGAGATGTAGAGCGTGGGAGACTTGGGAATCCCTGTCTCAGACTCGCACTCGTTGCTGCTGTCTGTCTCCAAGCCTCTCTTTGTTTTCACAGTCGCCTCTTCGGAGGTTTTGGCACCCTGTTCTTGCGTATCGTCGCAAATCTTTATGCTGAGCGTCGGAATGTTTTTTATCTTTGTCGAAGTCTTGATCGCTGACTTCTTCGGGCTTTCGGTATTAGTGGACTTGTCGTTTCCCTTACCTTCGACACGTGACGTGTGTTTTTCGGGACTAATATTTATCGGACATGTCAAGGTATTTCTTTCGCTGATGTGTTTCTCAGAACTGCACGATTTCACTGTGCTCTGTCCCCTCTCTATCCGGGGGATGTGGTCGGAGTGCCTTCTGAAATTGTCACCGATTATATCGTTCTGATTGAGGCTCTGCATCTTGACGTCGCTTACTAATCCGATATTTCGATTTTTCGCTAGTTTCGTTAAGTACGTATTCACTTTCAAGTGGCTGGAATTTAAATCTGGTAGGTGGATCATTTTGTCATTGAAATCGAAGACTTCTGGATTTATTTTGCCTCTGTAGTCAACGCTGACTGTCTTAGGAGGTTCTGCGTCATTTAGAACAATAACAGTCTTGGGTGAAGGTCTGTCTTTCTTTTCGTTGTACTTATTTGGCGATTGGTTTTCCATCGGCGCTGTTTTGACACATTTCTTTTCGCAGCAAAATTCGCCCCAGGGTAAATTGTTTGGGTATGGAAACTTTTTGCGTTCGTCTTTGAGTCCCTTCGAAGTAGATTCTGCAATCATGTTAGTTTTATACTGATCTTGTTTACTGTTGGCTTTCGTAGTCTTGACAATATCGTAGTCAAAGTCACACTGTTGGGTGTAGGCATCTATCTGTATACTCTTCGTTATTGTGTAGTGTGTGTTGTCTCCGTGAGAAAGTTTCAGTGTCGTCTTGGGTGGGTGTGGAAGGGTAGACACTTCTATTGGCATTATATCCGATCCATTTTGGTCGAGGTTTTCTGAAAAATAAATTAATTTCAAAATATTTTGAGTGTGTTCAAATTTTTCGAGAACACAATACCTACTCGATTTTATCCACAGAGTGAATAACAAAAGTGAGTTAAAAAATTTAAATAATTTTCAGACGCAATCAACAATTCGAATAAATTTCATACATATAAACAGAATATTGCTTTGAAAACTCCAATCAAAAATAAATATTTCATTACCAACGACGACATCTGTGCCCGTTTATGGGGATGACAAATCTCAACCACAGATGGCAGCAGTAAAATGAACTAAATGAAACAAGGTGTGCAAATTTGACATGTACCTATACAACTTTAAAAAAATGTATAGATTTGGTGGTCTATCACTTAAGCCGTAAGCTCCATAAACACGCGATAGACTTTCATACCTACTTTCCCATATAAAAATTTCCCAATTGCTTCGTCTTTATGAAATGTCTATAATTTCTCTAAAAAAATTAATTAATATTGTAGGGTATTGAATCAAGAAGTGTACTGATTATTCATTTCATATATTTAGACTTACCTATATCTATTCTGTTGGCCATATCGTCTGGCATTTTATTGTACCTAGAATGATAAAAGAAGATTTTTTTTTATTTTTTATTTTTTATTTTTTTTTACGCTTCAACAGGCCAGGAGGCCCAATTACAGAAGCGAAATACATCACAACACCCAGGCTTGAGTAAATCACAAAGATTAAATTGTGACCTCACCGGGAATCGAACCCAGAACCCTCGGTGTGAGAAGTCAGTGTCATACCCACTGCGCTACGAGGGCCGCTTTTCAGGAAAAATAATAATAATCCCAAACTTGGCTTAAAAATAGGGGTGAAAATATTAACTACCAATAATAAAGGTTTAAAATGAAATAATTTAGATTTTTTTACACAGAGCAGCGATGAATAATGATGCACCTCTAATAAATAACCAAATCAATTTTTCATACAGTCCTTTGTTCAATTTAACTTTCACAAAAGATTTGGTAACACCCATGATTAATACGCATGTGATATATATATCGGTGAAAGGTTTACAATACTATGGTTGTGGTGTATAGTGTTGCGTACATAGTAGTGTAGTATTGGTCCTGACGAAGAGGCGGGTACGTCTCGAAACTGGTAGTGGTTTATACTAATTTAAAATCTTAACACCCTGTTAAGATTTCTATATTCAATTTACAAATAAAACAAACACTTTGTGGCTTGACAATACATCATTTAAATATATTTTGTTTTAAGCCACTTTATTGATGTAATATAAAATGTCAACTAGTTTCGATTGGACCCAACCTTCTTCAAGGCAGTGTAATATGAACTAACCTAATAAGTACTGACAATTACATATATGAATAGAAAGAGAGAAAGTATGTCAGAGGGGGTCAGTGTAGCATCTAGGGGGTGGGAGGGATTGATAGATGTTACAATTGAAGAACGGGTACAACGTTAGAATTGGACTATTGAATAAGTTAATAATCCAAATATCAGGCTTTTATTTTTGATTGATTTATGTAAAACTTACGTTTTTATGTAAAACTTGTACTCCTTTGTATAATAAAATTTGCAAATTAAAAAAAAAGTATATTAAATGTGTTATTTTATTCTAATATTAATATTCGTGGTTTAACCTACATAGAATAGAACAGAGTATCAATATAAATTAGGATAATAAATAAAAACGCAAAAAAAAAACTTTTAGATACCTACATATGTTAAGAGAGGAGTTGTGAGTCCATGAAATAAAAGAGTGATTGAAGTAAAAGTATTCGAGTAAAAATAGTAAATAAAGTCTGTGGACGTGCAGCGAAAGTCCGTCCGGTCCGATTTGAAGACGGGAGCGTAGCGACGATTAGAGCTGGTTGTCGCTGGGAAACTTCTCGAGTGATTTTGACTTGTGTGGAAAATAGTGTTCTAAGTCCGTCGACGCAGAGCTCATCCATTTTTGTAATTCAGGTAAGTCGAGCTTCGTGTGCCCTCATCTTCCTTCCTATACAGTCCACAATAAATACATTTATTCCCGTAATTTCAAACCTCTACCCGCTTGTCTATATGAGATTATGGCTTACGTGACGTTGGTGTCGTCAGTGCTGGAGCTGCCCAGGGAGATGTCCCCCATGCTCCAGGACCTGCGCACCTTCCCTCCGAGCTGGCGGAGAAGCGGCGGTCTCTGCCACAGTCCCCCCGACCTCAGCAGGGGAGGCCTGGACTTGCCTGAATGAAAACAAGTACTTGGTAAATGATCTACACGATTCATATGTTTGTTAAATTCGTCGTAAAACGAAATTGAATTAAAAAAATTTCAAAATCTATTTAGAAATACTCACAGTCCACCAAAATATATAAATTTCTCGATGTACTTACTACTGTCAATTTTCAAATTGAAAATATGAAAAGGTCCAAAGCAGTATAAATGCGTAATAATTCTGATAATGATTTCTCCTAAGTACGTTTATCACGCGGCTAGAAATCCGATAATTTATATTTTGATTGGATCATATAATTAGGTATAACGTTGGGAATAGCCAAAAATCACACGGAACCATGTCGGGAGAGAAAAGAGCCTGAGTCGTCCTGGTTTTTTGCCAAGAAAACCCGCTTCGGATGCGAAGAATGGGAATTCCAAACAGAGTCACTTCTTCTCCATCGTTAGCAGCCGCGGACTCTCTTTTCAAGCCTAAATTCTCGGTGAAAATTGAATGTACCGATCCAACGCTTCTGATACGACGATTCTGTATGACCAACGTCTGCACTTTTGGTCAATATAAAATCGTTGTTTCGTCTTAGCCTACCGGGACGCGGTTCGTGATTTGCGGCCACCTTTGAAGTGTTTGTGCTATTCCTTTATCTGTGAGATGTTCACAGCATCATCAGTATGGCCAAGCTTGGCAAAATGAAATGCAATATCACTGCGAGAGCCGTTCTGTCGCTTCACGACCACTGAAAAACCTTGTTGTTGACGATTAATTATTATTTATTCACGTAATTGGCCCGATTCTGAAAATAACAATGTCTGGATCTTTAAGATCTTTATCCCAACACTTAATAGACGATAATAAAAATCAAAAATAAACGAGACATAGCTTTACGTCGGTGTTTGTTTCTGTAAGTTTCTACATGAGATAGACATAGAGGGAGGGAGAAAGATGTAAATTGTTATCTGTCAAATGTCATGATGGGAACATTTGAATACGCGGTAACGCGGTCATGACAAGTTTAGCCATGATATTTCATCTGGACGCTGTGAATGAAGAAATTAATACGTTTGTAAGAAACAATCTTTCTTATATCATCTTTTAATATAGTGTATTTGAGCCGTAGAATTACAAAATCCGCTCTGGACATTTTTAATTTTTATTATCGTCTATTAAGTGTTGGGATAAAGATCTTAAAGATCCAGACATTGTTATTTTCAGAATACGGATGAATAACTGCTTTATATAAATAATAAATATTCTTGCACATAAACTGTACCTACTGGAATAACGCTGTCTGCTATAATACAGTAAAATACTAGTGTAGCAGGCAGGGCGACATATTAATGTAGTGTTTACTTTGCTGCCAAGACCCTCAGCAGAAATTAAATATGGTTATATATTTTTGTAAACACTATAAAATGTTGTCACCTATAAATTTGAAAAAAATCTATCTATCTAAATCGATGGGCACCAACTACGCTTCTTGGCTCAGAGGCTGACTGCCAGCGATTGAGGCTTTCTGTGGAAGGGAAAAAATTCATGCGTTCGCATGAACATCCCCTTCGCATCTCCAGCCAAGGAAACCTCCCTTTCTTTATTTGTTTGGGCGTCAAAATTTTTTTTTTCAATTGGTTGAGCAACTTTAGATCGACATTTAAAAAAAATAATTTTATCATTTGTTTTAATCTACTATATTCTTTAATTACATACACCTACATGTTTCGGAAAAACCTTTCCATCGTCAGGGTGTTGTATAAATGTCAATATCAAAATGAATGGTGTTTTTTTTTTGATTTTCTAAATTATTTAATAAATTATTTTTAAATATTATTGCTAAAGTTCTTGATTAAAAAAATGATTGGAAATTTTTTTAGAATTGTACTAGTAGTTAAATTTATTTTATTATTAATAATATTTTGTTTACTTTTTACACGCGTTACTAATTTCTAATGATTCTAAATTATTCAATTTCAGACCAAAATTATTTATGTGTAAAATAGAAACTATTTAATTTTTATCAAAACCGTGATCATTTTCTAATAAATGATTTGAAAATTCTGAATAACCATGATTATTCAGACATCTCAAATGCCCCTTAACTCTTACATTGAAATTTCGGTCAGTTTTTCTTGAATAAACATGTAGATGTAATTAATGAATATAGTAGATTAAAACAAATAATAAAATTAATTATTTTAACACATCGATACATTTAAAATGATGTTATGTACGAGTGATATTTACCATCTTGACAATAGTCCATGAATCCAGAAGTGCCAGAACTGCTACCAGCTCCTTCGTGATCTTCCCTGTGGCGGCTGCAGGAAGAGTCATCTTCGTTTCCTTCACCCTTCAAAGGAACAAAAGAGGAATAATCCAAGAATATGGTCCCATTGTTCATACAATGAAAATAATTTTACTATATAATTTAATGTCCTGTTAATTTAATCTAACTAAAATAATCGTAATCTAAATTAAACAAACCAAACCTAATAACCTAACCAAACCAAACCTAACCTCATGTATTGCCTATGAAATGTCAAAATATGCAGTGCATTTTTCGAAACTTTAAAGTGTAATATCTTATTTAATACTTACTTTTTAAACGTAAATTATCTTTCATTTTGTTATTAGCACATTCAATAATATAGTGAAATAATCATTTTCGTTGCATATGCAATGGGACCATTATCTTGGATTCAGCCACAAAAGATATTGTTTGTATCAACGTATTCAGCGTAAATTTTTAAAGCGATTGGCCTACCATAATGTTGTCGCACCTTCTCTACCGTCTCTAGCTTCTGGACGCAAACGCCTAGATATTAAGTTTCTTCATAATATATTAAATAATAATGTGGACTGTCCCGAGTCACTGTCAAGTATTGATTTTCATGTACCAATTCGTCGATCACGACACGCAACTCTCTTCCGACCCAAAAAATATAAACCTCAGGCCACAAAGAACCCGGTTGTCAGTAGAATCAAAAACTTATTCTTGCAATACGAGAATTCTCTCGGCATAGACTTATTCGCAGACACAGAGTGTATTCTTAAGCAAAAACTTAAAATAATGAATTCATACGCTTTAAACCAACGTAAACTCCCACACATACACACACACACACACACACACACACACACACACATACACGTACGTATATACATATATGCAGCAGGTATCCGTCAAAAGAAATTCAAAACACGGTGAATATAAGGAAGTTTAAACAGGAGTGCAAAAATTGTATTGTAAAAACTTTTTGACGACTAAATGGAGTGCAATATGTTTAAGTGAAATCGTGTATTAGCCCCCACATCGTTATGTGTGGAACTAAATAATCAAGATAAAGAAATAATAAAAAATATATTATATATTATAATTAATATAAATTAACTTTGTTTAAACCACTTATTTATTGAAAAAAATCAACATGTTTCAAAGCCAATGGCTTCTTCATCAGGAAAACAAAAATAATATTTAAAAATCGAAGTAAAGATCAAAATATTAAAAAGTTATAAATGGATAATAATAATATAAAGTACCTAATTAATATGAAAATAAATTTAAAAGATAACTATTTGCAAAAAGGACCTGATTATTTATAATATTCAATTTACTATTTACACTCTTTCTTATTTCCAAAATTTCTAATTTATCAAATTGTGATTCTGTATAATTTGTATGTAAAATTTGTAAACCCTTATTAATATCAAAAGAATGACCCGTAGCCAAAAGATGGTTAGCAAATTCAGAATAATTATTACTATTTAAACACCTTAAGTGTTCTTTAATTCTAATTTCAAAATTTCTACACGTTTTTCCTATATAAAAATAATCACAATCATTACAAATTAATTTATAAACACCCGATTTTTTAAAAAAATTATCCTTATCTTTATTATTTAATATGTATTTTTTTAATTTATTATTAGTATAAAAAGCTGGTTGAATAACATTTGAAATATTTTTAACTATTGAATTAGAAATTTCATTATTTATAAATATAATTTTCCTCCAATGTTTATCAGAATCACAAATTGAAGGGTAAACAAAAGATTTAAAAAAAAATTTCTTGTACTTTTTATTTAACATAATATCAATTAATTTTTTATCATAACCATTATTAAACGCGATCTGTTTAATAATTTTTAATTCAATATTAAAATTATCAACAGATAATGGAATATTAATTAATCTATTTAACATTGAATGAAAAACACCTTTAGTGGCTGATATATTTTTAAATAATTTAGAGAAAAGAATTTTTAATAGTTCTGAAATGAAATCTTCCCGAGATTAAAAATCTCGGGAAGATTTCGCCAGATGGTAGTAATGATGTTAATTAAAGAAGACGTGCGCGCATAAGGCCGGCCGCACTTTGGATACGAATTATTAGGTACGATTACTTTCGTACGTATTGGAGCGCGCACATTGATTGCGTCTTGCGTCGTCACGATCAGTTACTTTGCGCATTTCTCCAATGACGTTTGCGCCAAATGAATAATCTGTACCTTATGGAAAACTCTATTATGGCAGATTTAAATAATGACAAATTTCATGACTATCTATCTAATAGATTCACAAATGCTGGGGAGAATCGAAGTGCGACGAGAGCTCATAACATCAGAGAAACATTTAAAAGTTTTTTTGTCCGAAGTGCATAATCTTTTAACTATTTCAATTATTTAAGTTTTAGTTCTTTAGAGATTCTCCGCCATGATCTGCGCTGATGGTCACGTAGTTGAATCACTTTGGTCCCACAAACATTTGTGGTCATGTGTCAAATTGACAAAATTTTCAATATCCATCGTGCGAAATCGCAAAAATTTCCGAACAAATCCGGATCGTGTCGGACGTCGCATCTATACGCGCGTACACGCACTACTAAATCGTGTACAGTGTGCGATGTTCAGTACTACTTCGAAGGTCAGGAATGTACTTGCGTATTCGTACGTATACGTACTATTCAATTTCGTACGAAAACGCAACCAGTGTGCGGCCGGTGTTATCTATACTAATATTATAAAGAGGAAAGATTTCATTGTTTGTTTGAATTGAATTGGCTTCGAAACTACTGGACCGATTTTAATTTTTTTTCAGATTTAGAATCCTACATTATCCTTGATGAGCATAGGCGATAGAATATTTTCAAAAAATTTAGGTATCCGTATGAAAACTTAGATAATGTAACCCAACGTGTAAAAAAAATACAAAAAAAACGTATATCGCGTACGCTGCGGAAATTATTGACAATAGAGCAAAGTGATGTACTACACTTCTATAGAGGACATCAATATATAAAAAAAAGTCTGCGATACCATATGTCTAACTGTTACAGTTATGTCACAATAACTACATTATTCGTACCTGGGTATTAATCCTTATCCAAATAAATCACTTCGTATTCAAGGCTATATCAGTACCTGTAAATTACTTCTTGAATTATACCATTCCCAAGTTCCATGTATTTTAAAATTTATAATTTTTTAAATTTTTTTAAATACACGTGCGAGGCCGGGGCCGGCCGCTAGTGTTTCATAACTAAGATTTCACCTCCAACACGTCTAAAGCCATGTATTCACTAGGGGACAAATTGTCCCTCAACAGCACGCGCGGCATAGAGTCTACGTGACGTTGCAACATCGTGCACTGTTCCGCGACCTCGCGCACAACATAGCGCGGCATTTCTACGTGCCGTGGCAACGTTGCCATGCGCACGGTACCCGAGCGTACTCACTGCAACATTCCGCGGAGCGTCAGTACCACGTGGTATGTTTACAAGTGAATACGCATGCGCTGTATCTGTCAAGATGACAATGCGGGGAAACGAAATCGTTCTTGAACTCATCGAGCTGTATCGATCGAAGATCGCATAGAATGTC